>CAHIKZ030005555.1:3915000-4207500 GCA_903632075.3 Acanthosepion pharaonis
GAGAGGATAGCAATGTTTCATCTGTGGGGAAAGGGGTGGAAAATAATTCGTCACCCACAAGGCCGCATGGACACTTTAGGACTCTACTAAGACATGAAAGTGAAGACTGGGTGACTCCAGTCAAGATATAGCAGTAGTACTCCATTTTCGAACTGATCTGGCTCTTTTAAAAGTCGGGCATAGCAGGAGAAGTCCGGTATTTACTGGGGCAGTACAGGGAAACGTCTATTACTAAAGATTAACTCTTTGTATTCAAATATATAGTGATTACAGATTCAAAATGTCTACTTAAACATACATCTGCACAAGAAACATGATTTCTAAAAGCTGGGTTTAATTTGTTTTATTAATTTCATAAATTTAATATTATTTTATTAATTTAGAAAATTTGGTAACTATGAGTATTAAAAGAAAAACACTTCTAATTCTTGGAAATTATAATTCTCTTAAACCTTTTATTTCTATAGAATTCTGTTCATTGATTTGAGACTTATGCAACCAGTATTTTGCGTTTTTATAGTTTTAAAAATAGATATTGTACAAAAAGCACATTTGGTTTCAATATGAAATTTAATCTAATTAATGATTAATTACGAAAAGTTTCCTTAATCTTTTACAGTTTTATCGTCTGGCACTAGCAAATAAATTAAGGTTCTTATGTTGCTATTTGTTAAGAATCGATTGTCATTTTATTCAATCTTTGATTTAATTTCCCCAATGTTACATTTGTAATTGCATAATCGAAAGAAAGCGTTATACTTGAAGTAAAGAAAAAAAGAACGAATAATTCAGAAATTCAACATAACTTAAAAATAAAATACATTTTAGATTTAGTCACTTACCTGGACACCACCGCAGAATAGCTGATTATCCTCGTAGTTTTGGGGTGTTTTGTATCCTAACCTCCACATGCTAGAACGAGATACAGGATCAGCTAATTTACCGTGGGCTTGAATTGACTTTACACAACATATTACCATTACGACAAGGATCTGAGAAAACTGTGACATTTTGTGTTTTTGTTGTATTTTTTCTTTTCTCTGTTATCGAAAAGTAAGTTTTACTTTTGTTTTGCTTTTCTTTTTGTGTGTGTGTGTGTACACAGGGTGGCAGAACGAAATACTGGTCTTTCTTTCCTTGTTTTCAGTTAAACAGAAAATAAAAATGTACTTCTTGACTGTAGCTATGTATTTTAAATTTATGTTGCGTAGATGTTTTGTTTTTCTTCTTTCCAGAAAATAAAAATGTAATAAGTCAAGAAAAGAATAATCACAATAAAAAAAAATGTAAATCTTCTTTAGGCCGCTTAATTTTTGTTTTTATCAGATGCGTTTTTAATTCTTTCTTTCTTTCTTTTTAAATTAATTTTTTACTTGATCGCTTTGCTAGAAAGATTTGTTTGCTTTTTCCGTTTAGCGTCGTAAAAAGCATAAAATATTTTCCTTTTATTTTTTCAGGGATAATAATACTTGTAATCTTTTTCTTTTTCTTTTTTAGAGGTCTTCGTCGTGCTGCCTTATGATATGAAAATATTGTAATAAAATATTTTGCCTTCTTAAAACTTGTATTCTTTGTTTCTTCCCTGGGGTAACAAACACTATTTTTCTCCTGTTCAACGGCCGTTCAATGTTTATCTGCGAATTACAAATAAATATATATATAACTAAGTGAAGCCCTCAGATTACTTAAGTGCTGTGTAGGAGACAGTTTTTTTTTTTTAACTGGGAAGATTTGAAAGAAAAAAAAAGTTAGTGTTGTTATTTCTGCTCAGTAACCTGTTGACCAATCGCCACTTACGACAGAACGCTAAGAAGGGAAAACCCACTGTTACTAAATAAACAAAAACCTATTTAAAGCTGCAATGGAAAATCTGTTTACAGATAACACTAACAGTCATTCGCCGATGAGACACTCCGTGACAGAAGTCGGCCATCGATGACTTAAAAGTGCTTGTAATTGAAAGTATAGGCCACTGCTGTACCATTTTTTGTGTATTGATAAAGAAAGAGGTCATGGTTTATTTTAGGTTTTGATTTCACTTCTAAAAAGGTGTTTAATAGGTATTACCGCTTTTTGTGCTTCAAAGATTTTCATTCTCTTTCGTTATTTGTAGGCTATTCTGTTATATATAATTGCGCATGCGTGAGTTTGACAGTATCTCAGTGATTCAAATTCATTGATATTAGTTTCTGTAAAAAAAAAAAAAAAAAAAAAAAAATAAGAAGTCAGGACAAAGTTCAACGTTTCACTGTTTATTTATGAAGCTATGTGTTATGTTATGGGTACTCCCACTAAAAATAATCGATACATTGTGAGCTGAAGATTCGAACCTAGAATTAACCCAGTATTTATCAGTATAATCCAGTAAGATCAAGTAATACCTATAATTTTCTACTGGATCAATGTCTTTGCACTTACGACACGTGTCCTGTTAGAGAGCACTCTGAAAATGATCAAAGATGAAGAGAGGGTCACAATCTTAGATTAGTTGGGGATCATGGTCGCAACAGAGATGAAAGGTTCCTTTTTTAAGAGTTCTTATGAGAAAAGACATCAGTAAAAAGTGAGATACAAAAAAAAAAACGGTGTTATCTGGGATAGTCCTTGAATTGTAGCATAAACAGAAGAATGGAATTAGTTATTTAATATTTATAAAGAAATTATTATTTATTTATAAAAAAAAAAACAAAAAAACAAAAAGCGAAAAATAAGTTAATTGAGAAAAAGTAAAAGAAAAGAAATATGTAAAAAAAAAAATAACTGGGCGTGTAAAGTTTATTGTTTTCGTTTGATTTCCTAATAAAAACTCGATGAGTTCTTTGACACGGAAAGAGACAGAAGAGATTTCCTCTGTATCGGCTGATAGAGAAGGAAATGAAAGAAAAGAGTCTCCTATGGACTTGTTATCTTTGAGACGCAATGTAAGAAAGAAGAAAAAAAAACAGACAAAAAAGAAACTACAAGAACAAAAAAGTGAAAGAAAAAGAGAAGAGAAAGAAAAAAGGAAGAAAAAAGAGAAAGAAAAAGAGAAATAAAAAATACAAAAAAGCGAAAGAAAAAAGGGAATGAAAAAGATAAAAACACTTAACCAAGAAAAAAAAAGGTAGGGGCAATATCAGTTATGTCTCATGTGGGATACATGCTTAGGCGATCATGTAACTTTCGATACATGACTGACGAGGAAGATTTTTTCCTGCAGTAGGTTGTCATTTCTTTCTGCAGTAGACCAGTTTCCATCTCAAGACTATAGAAACCGGCCTGTCCTGTTATGTGAAGAAGATTAATACCTATCCCAAGTGTATTAGCACGTAAATGAATGTAATGGATTTGACTGGAATTCGAACCCGGCTTTCCGATTCGTCACTCCGAGCCGTTATCCATTACGCCACCGTGCCTATATAAGAATGCAATAAGCGATTATTTGAGGAAAAAAAAAAGAAAAAGAACAGTCAACCCAGAAAAGAGAAAGAGAAACGAACATGGGGAATAAAAAGGAAAAGAAAGGAAGGAACAAAAAGAAAAAAAAATAGTTTATCCCCATTGATATGACATATAACAGGTCAAGCGTCGCATCCATTTCTTCTACTTTGACTACATAGAAGAGTAAATAACTAGTAGTAAACACATCGTCTGTTTCTCTCTTTTATCTTGAAACATTCACAGTTTAAATCGATTAAAGAGGTTGAAAATGAAATTAAAAGTAAGCGTCTACGGTCATCTTTTCGACTTATGTAACTTTACATGAATACATCTGTTTTGATCAACTTGGGATGCTTCAATAAAATTCGATCAATGGCCAGAAGAAATAATCATTTACGATCGACAGTTAGAGAAGAACGAAAGAACTCATCAACACAAACGGTAGACTCTCAAAACAATATATATACAAGAATCAACATCGACCATTGCGCATTTGTCACGTTGATCATGAGAGAAGGAGCAGTGGCATATCTAGTTGTAAGAGAAGTAGGACACGGAATATATGCGCCATTTTAAGGTGGACCCTAACATTCCATTGGACGCTGTACAAATCATTTCTAGTGTAATATTCATTCATTAGGCATTAAGCACTAAATCACGTGGCGACATTTTAGACTGCAGAATGCTGCAATTCATTCGAATCAATATCAAACTACCAAAGTCTGAAGAGCTTCTAAAATTTATTTTCAATTCGAAGATGAGAGTGTGTTCCTAAATCTTATTAAAGATGTTCAAATTATGTCAACAATTGCGATTTCCACAGTGAACTACAAGATCATATGAAGATTGTCAGCAACATTTCCGGATTAGCTGAAGATTGTCAGTAACAAATTCTGATTGAATCATAATTCCTGAATTAGCCGGAGAGTGTCAGCAAGATTCCCATATCAGCTGAAGATTGTTATCGACATTCCCGGATCAATGTCAGCATCAAATTCTGAGTGAATCATCATCCCTGGATCATCTGAAGATTGTTAGCAACATTCCTGGATCAACTGAAGATTGTCAGCAACAAATTCTAATGGAATCAACATTCCTGGATTAGGTGAAGATTGTCTTAAAACAAAGGATGCAAAGCCTCGTTTACTCATTTTTATTCATTTTAGATTTACCTACTTCCGCTGGTAAGCTGATCGAATATTTGACTATCCAGAATATCGCAAATAACTCACTCAGAAAATTTAATTTTAAATATTTTATGGTCCAAGAGAAGACTTTTTGATTCGGCTTCAGAAATGCGTGAACGGCGGTTTTGGTACACGTTAGTATGCGTTTTAGTTGTGTGCCATCGTGAGGCTTTTGGAACATTTGAAGCTCAACTGCCAGTAAATAACTCATAAGTTAGCATCTATAGCTTTAAACGCGTTTGCATTCTCTGAGTAAGAGACAAACCTTCATGTGTTCCCCCCCCCTTTTTTTGACACGAGCACTGCATGCAGCTGCATTCGAAATGATTTTCTTGATCGTATAGTGATCTCTTACAAGACTTTTTTTTTAGTTATTCCTGCCGTTGCTTATCCTGACATAAAGCATTTCGACAATTTTCGCCTTCTCACCCGTCACAATACGTACAGTCAACTGAACGATGACTTAAGAAATGCAATGTTGGAAAGCACCACACACACACACACACACACACACACACACACACACACACACACAATAACACACAGATATATATATTCAGTTGTATGGATATGAGTTTGTGACCCTGGGTTTTGGGATGACACTTTCACACACACAGACATACATACAGGTGTACGCATTTTACTTCACACAAACACATCCATATAAACAATCCGTTGTGTGAACTAAAATGTACACCTGTATGTATATATATATATATATATATATATATATATATATATATATATATATATATATATATGTGTGTGTATGTGAGAATACCATCCCAAACGGACACAGGAGAATTTTCCCCTCCCACCACCAAACGTAATCAAACAAAAACAAACGTAAATAGATTCAATTTAAAAAAAAATAAACCAGTTTGTCTGATGACCGCAAAAGCGTGAAACCCAGGGTCACAAACTCATATCCATACAAATGAATATGTTAGCTCTATCGCTAATATTGTGCACTTTCCAATAAGTACTGCGCATATAAATTAATACATACATACATACATACATACACACACACATATATATATATATATATATATATATATATATATATATATATATATATATATATATATATATATATATATATATATATATGTTTGCCGACACGGATCGGATTCATAACAGTTAATATCATTTGTCTGAAAATTGCCTTCGTCGAATGGAAGAGAATTATTAAACATTATTAAATATTATTTAATGTTGAAATCAATTTAAATTTCAGGGTGTTGCATTTATTTTGGGGGCGGGGGAGGGGTAATGTAAATAAAATATAAATAAAAATGATTAAAATATAAGAATTAAAATAAAGAAATAGAAAAAGTAACATGAAAACTTTTTGTAAATATTTATTTGCGCATCTATTTTAGATGGGAAAAATATTTCAGTGGTGTTGTTTTGATCATTTTTTACTCGTTTTTAAATATTCCTAGAATAAAACAAAAATATTCAGCAACATTAGGATTTCAGTAATCAATTTATCGAGAAAAAAGCATTCATTATCGTAAATAAACAACACTTTTAAATGATATATATTTCAAAAATGTACAATTCTGATAGAAAAGTTATCTTCCTTTAGTTTTTTAACTTTTGATTATTCATTCAGTGAAATGAACCACTCGACAAAGTCAAGATTCAATTTAACGCTTTCAGTAAAGCCAGTTTTTGGCTGACATTCGCTGTTATGATTGCCTCCCTTGCAGACACATACTGAACGACACTGCTTTGATATAACTTTAAGAAAGACACAACAGAAATAACACATCGGCTGATATATTATGATAAAAATAACAATGATCAGGATGTACTAAGTCTGCAGATTAATCGGCATTGTTTTTCTCAAATAGATCCGGTGGTCATCAAGTTTCATGTATTAAAATGGTGACAGAGAGAGCAAGAGATTTTGTCTAAAAATACCAAATTCATTCAATTGTCTGTCCATCCCATTTGTAAAGTTGACAATCTTAAATTAACTCCCATCCCTAAATATTTCTACACACTTCATCAGATTATGTTGAACATTCATATGCAGGCATCCATCGATTAAGGAGCAATCGATTAATGCGTTTTCGATTAGTGCGTTAAATTTTTATCCACCAAAATTCGATTAGTGCATGCATAATACTCAATTAAGACGGTAAAATATTATTCAGTTTTCATTTATTTTTAATACACATTCTTCTGAAAAGTTAATAAACGTAGCAGTTCTCACCAACTAAAGCGCGTAGATGATCCTAGGGATATTTTGCAAAAGACGCATTTCGAAATCTAGCTGAGTAAATACCATTTGTAGTGTAACCCAGCTTTGAATATATATTCAGCTTGTTAATTGATAAAGTATAGTTTTGGATTGATTTGTTTTCGTTTTATGATTTCAGTTTACAGTGGAATCTTGGTTTACGAATTTAATTCGTTCCTGAAGGCCGTTCGTAACCCGAAATGTTCGTAAACCGAAACAATTTTTCTAATATGAATCAATATAGAGAAAAAAAGTCACAGTACAATAAAATTGGAAAAGAAAAGCAAGACACAATACACGAATGTATACAACATGGCGGTCGACTCAGAAATGATTTCGTTCAGGTTAACTCGGTTCGACAATGTTTTTCGAGAAACGAACCATTTTCATCTCGAATTTTCTGTTCGAAAACCGATTTGTTCAACATGTAAGATGTTCCAGAACCGAGGTTCCTCTGTAAATTTCTTTTGTTCAACCATAAATCTCTTATTATTTATATCTGACACTTAAAGGCAACAGAAAATAAAGAACCATTATAAATTTTATAAGCTGAAAAAAAGAGTAGATATTAGTGATACTGATTTTTAGTGAGTTTGGTTTACAATGGCTGCTTCATACCCGTGAATGTGCCAGCTTAGTAGAGCGAGATCGCTCTTAGATTAGTATTTCATTGGTTTGGGAAATAAACACGAGATATATTTTTTTTTTTTTACTAATGTTCACCCAGTACATAACCGAAGAGCCACACAAGTAACAGTGTTACTGTGAAGTGTTGTGTTAAGGTTAGAAAGGGCAAGAAGTAAAGATTTTGGGACTATGTAGCTAACTCTAGATTTGAAGAGGCCAAGATTTAATTAGTGAACAACATTTATAAGTTTAGTCGCAGACGTAAGAAGTAGAGTGTAGAGGTAGATTTTAGAAGGAACCCAAAACCCAATCCTAAACAGGAAACAAGGGATAAACCTCTACCTCTGTTCAAAAGATCGAGGAGGAGTGTAAACTGGACGAGAGGCGAACCTATCTACTCCTATTAAGAGAAAAGCAAAATAGTGAATAAAATTTCAGAGTTTAGGCGGAGACAAAGAAGTATAGAGTTAAAGAAATGAAGGAACGTGAAACCCAATCCTTAATAAAAAAAAAAAAAAAATCAGGCAAAATATGAACAGGACGGAAACTAAATTTACAGAATAAAAGTTCAGGAAGAGAAAAAGTAAAAATTTGAACCAGGATCTAGTGTGAATCGAAAGATATTTACTCCTATTTGAGAGAGGAAAAATAAAAATAATAATTATTAAATAAAAATCAGAGAAATCAATAAATTCAGAATTCAGGCAGTGACATTAGAAATAGAAAGTTGAAGTCGGCTTTAGAAGAAACGGAAATCACAATACTAGGCAGGAAATTTTTTTTTCTGTTTTCTATGAATATTTAGTTATTAGGCATCTTTGTACAGTTATTCATATGCATGTCGTCTGGATTTTTTAAAGATTTTTATTGTTAACGGCAAAAATTCTTACGGCATTTTTTTCTATTTAACGGATGCATTTAACGGATGTCAGATTTCATTGAAAAATACATCCCTACCCCTACCAAAACGTAACTAATAACTGATACATCAAAATACAGCGATAATGAACACGCAAACACCACTTGTCTGGATGAATAGATTTCTCTGTATCCTTGGAAACGAGAATTATGATTTTTGCTGAGTCTTTAAAACCCAGTAATTTTAAAAGTTACTCCAAAATTCGCTTGAGGATGAAATGGAACTAATTTCTTTAATTTAATTACAAAATTAAATTCGGAGCTTTCAGCTTCCATTTTTGAAACATGGTTAGAACTGTGTAGCGAAAAAAAAACATATTTTAAATCAATTAATTTATAATATTAATGCTCTGTAAATTTACATTGAGCACTATTTTGTAAAAATAAAAATATCGATAAGAACACCGGATTAAATATCTTACTGTTCTTTCTTTATATATATATATATATATATATATATATATATATCAGTGTGCAACTCTTGTCAAATGGTTGCTTGACATACTTTTCTCTCATTTATAAGGGAAATGGCTATTCTGTAAATATAATTTTGGGTTGTGATGGTTGCAAATTTCTTTTCACCAATTGATTACGTCCACAAAGAAACTTAATATGGTTTCATTTAAGGTATGCTAACCATATCTTATTAGTTACTTTAAAATAATTATACTCAAATTTAGTGCAAAAAGGGATTTCTAATGTTGAAATGGATTTCTAATGTTGAAATTTGTGTGTGTGTGTGTGTGTGTGTGTGTGTGTGTGTGTGTGTGTGTGTGTGTGTTTATATTATTTCAAACGTTATTTTTAGTGGTTACCCGTATTTGAGTAGAACGTCCCGTTTTTTAAAAATGGTTTATTTCGTCAACCGGCCTACTCATTCGAGAAAACATAATAAAGAAAATGCCCCCCCCACACACACACACGCACGGCACGAAGATAGATACAGGTTCGAAGGTAGACGAAATAAACACTGTTTTAAAAAAACGGACGTTCTACTCAAATACAGGTATCTACTAAAAATAACGCTTGAAGTAATAAAAATATGTCGGATTAAAAATAAAAATGCATTAATTCTTTAGAAATATATGTTTGTGCATGTGTGTTTCTGTGCGTAAAAGAGAGAGAGAGAGAGTGAGAGAGAGTGAGAGTGAGAGTGAGAAAGAGAGAGAGAGACATGCAGCAGCCTTGTAGCTCTATTAATTTAAATGATTTAATAAATGCAGGGGTTCCTTTGATGCACTGTCGCCAGAGAGTAACTCATATTGCCCCACCCACAAATCTCTATCGGTATCAGAATGACATCTGTTCAAAACGTAATAAGAATAAAAATTACTTGCTTCTTTCTTTCTTTCTTTCTTTCTTTCTTTCTTTTAATCCTGGGTGTGCAATACATTTAAGGATGAAAAGACCCGAAAGGAATGTCTTCTTACCGGATTTTCTATAATCCTTCTAATTAAGGATTAGTCTACGTAGGTAAGATTGTCACCACTATATGTATACTTGTGCCATGTTATCTCCTCAAGGCGATGTGTAAACCGATGAATTATTATAACAGTCTTAATTTCAGCCAGTAAAAGTTTAGCTCATTTTGTTTTTCAGTCGTGCATATTCAAATACAGGCGTTACTTTTGTAAAATCGAAACAAAACAAAACAAACCAAAGCCCAACAGCTTCGCGCAGGCGAAAATGGGTGGGAAGTGTATTAACTCTTGTAATATGGTGCTTTAATATTTACTTATTATCAACGGGACACTTTTTCATTTTCATTTACTTTGTTATTAGTGCATGATGCGACCTTGAGGACATTTTCTCTTACGGGATATATTGACAGTAAGAGAGGGAAAGGCAGCGAGTCACTTACCTGAAGAGCTTGTGTAAATGGGTTGAGGAACGGAACGCGGAAGCGTTAAGGAAGGGAATAAAACTGGGTCACAAAGGATAAGAAGTTGTGGAGTGCCATGATTGTCTATGTTCTGAAAGGATGTGACACGTAGAAGAAAATGAATGCAGCTACTACTTTACACAAAAATCTGTTTCTTGTAAAGAAAATGCAAAAAAGCCAAGCGTCAAATCATATAATAATTACCAATGTGTATTTATTTATATATTTTCTGTCCCATCTGTACTGGAATGTGAGGTAAATCAACTTAAGTTAGTAAATTTATGAATGATTACTTCCCTTAATCCTTTTAATAATCTATACAAATAAAATATTTATCCGCATTTAGACAAATTTAGTTCCCGAGCAAAATGAATTAACCAGTTCCTTTACTTCCACATTTCTTAAATTGCAGTCTTATTTGTTCAAGCCTTTCATGTGAGACACTCAGATATATTTAAGTAATCGTCTTGTTTCAACTTGGTCTTTAAAAAGGCTTTGTCGTCGCTGTCTTAATCGTTCTGTGGCTAATCTTTTTCTTTCGAGAGATATTACTATTTAACTGTTATATTAAACACAAAATGTTTAACATGAAAAGATATTGAGTAAAAAGCGATTTATATAATACCAGGAGTAATCAATGAATCATAGATACCATTGAACGCCTAAAAATATAAAAGGAACGGGTTAATTTAACGGTTTATTGGTTTCTATTTTCGTTGTGAAAGGCAAGGTATCAATATATATAAAAATTGTATTCAACAAAGCATACAATAAAGAATGTATACGAAAAAGCATGCAATGAGTAAGACGAGAGTTGTCTCTCTTTGACTATCAAAGTCTATCAAAGTTCTTAATGAAAGAGTTATTAGTCTGTTATAAATGTTTTTAAACAGTTCTGCCGTGCAAGAGGAAAATTATGTAAGTGTGATAGAATATGCAGTTTGAAAGTTGAGTGAGAAGATGGGCGCATAGCTTCAACGTTATTTCTGTGGCAGCTTTCTGATGCGGTTCCTCTTTTCTTAAGTTTATATAGGTGGTCATTGAATTATTCCATGTAGAGAATCTGATTTCTTACTGACCAATCAGTCATGAGTGTGGAGGTCATTGACCGATTCTCCCAAAATTCTCAAAATCTACTATATGAAAAATAGCGATTTTAAAATTGTCGCTATATTTTCGATAGTAGACCAATCATCTTCCTGTCCATGAAGATTTGAATTTGTAAGTGTGTATGTGTGGATAAATCGATTAAATCTTCCATAAGATAAAAGTACAAATAGTTAAAATTCTGAAAATAAATTATAAACTTCTGTTTATAAATACTTATTGCAAAATTCGATTTCCATCGGAGGTGAAAAGGAGGAAAGTTTTTCTTTCGTCTTTATTCAACACACACACAAACACACACAAATAATAATATATATATATATATTAAATCAGGACAGACTTGGATGGCGAAGGAGAAGACAATGAATTCAAAACCTACGGAGGGTCGTTTTGGGACCTTGAGGCACACGGTGCACCTGGTTTATTCGGGCCTTGGTGTGAACAAAACACCTATTATAATCTACTTACTGGTGTCTGGTTCCTCTTAGGATCTGAGTTGCCTCTCATACGTCAATATAAGTCCATTATATATATATATATATATATATATATATATATATATATATATATATGTTGTCGTGTGTGTGTTTTCTAAATCCTAACGAAAGTCTTTTTAATTTTTTAATTACATTTTACCTATTTGCGGACAAAATCTTGTACATCGTGATGAAAATAGTGGATAAACTGTCCAAAGTTCATCTTAGTTACTTTCTGTTCCAATACTTTCGATCGTTTCATTCATTATCAAAAAATGGATTTTGTCGGTGTAGGAGACAAAATTCTGTTGGTTACATCCTGGTACTGAAATTTGACTTATATATCAAGTATAACGTTTAAAGCAAACTAAACCGCATCCGGCAAAGCATATATCAAATCACCACACCATTATTATTATGTTGTCCACATATTATATTTTAGCACACTTTAAGTTACGTGTCCGTTGGTGAATATATATATATATATATATATATATATATATATATATATATATATATATATATATATATATATATATATATCGTGTGTGTGTATGTATGAAATATATATAAATAAGTAATGTATTTATTTTTAATAACACATTTTTATTACTTCGAACGTAATTATAGTGAATACTTCGTATCACCCAAATTTAAGTATTAAATACATTGCGTCTGTTGACATTCAACAAACGAGGAAAGCTTTGAGAAATATTTCTCGAACAGGCCGATAAACGTAATATACATAAATAGAAATCATTCTATTCGCAAATATCCACTACAACGTTTGAAGTAACATATATATATATATATTATATATATATATATATATATATATATATATTAAACAACATCTTATGCAACAAAATCGCAAATTATTTCAGGGGTGGAGGTTATAGATTTTTTCAACGAAGGAGAAGCACGTTAGTCTTATTCAGGTAGTCTGTGTTAATTTCAATTTAACTTTTATTCAAAAAATAATCGATTTCGATGTTTCAGTCAGACAAAATGGCCGAGTCGGATGGATGAGGCCCTAAAATCAATCTCGACATTAAATTGGGGTTATATGAACAAGATTAAAACTAAAAAAGGGCCGAAAAAAGGTTTATATTAATGAAATTAATTATGCAGAAAAAAGAATAAAAACAAAAAAATACTTAAAATGAGATATATTAAAAAGATTAAAAATAAATCATATTTGATAATTTAAATAATATATATATCTATACACACACACACACATATATATATATATATATATATATATATAAAATAAAACTAAAAACATCAGTAAATTCTTTTTTTTTATTGACAAATAATTGGTTACGATCTTATTCCAAATAAGTTTCCTAAAACGAAACATATTTCAGTACTGCTTTTACGCTTCCAAAGAATAGGTAATGTCCTCTTCCAGAATGCCTCAGCGCGATTCGTGTTTTATAAATGTATTTCTTAATGTTTATGCTTTGAAAAACAAAATTTAAAATCCATTCATATATAGGTATCTCCAAAGAAAAGCGATACCTAAATTTTAAAATGAATTTTTAAAAACGAAAAATCTTTCTTGAAGTTTTTATTTTAGTTTTAATTTCAGGCTTAGATTAAGTTTAATATTTCCAATAAGAAAAAACTCTTTGATGTATTTCAAAACGAATTTAAATTGATTGGAATTATTTTTTGAAATCGCTAAAAATAGCTGATTTCAACTACTTTTATCCATTTAGCCATATTTACAAATTTCTCAGCACAACGTAATTCTCTTTGTTAAAAAATCTTTCAAAAATAAAATATATTTTTCAGAAACTATACTTGAAGAAGATTAGCTGATTTAAACTTTAATTAATCTGCTAGTGTAATGGACACACAGTAAGGATATAATTCGTCAACGAATTAGGTAGACGTTAAGTTTCTTTAAGTTAATGAAGATGGAAGGAATGGTTTTGGATTTGAGCATCTAAACAAAAGGATGTTTTATAAAACCTTGCTTAATTGCAATGCTCTTCGTTGCCGAATCGGTTAAAGCACGTCGGATCTAATGATCCCTCCGAAGAGGACTTTCACTCGTTGCATTTTTTCTTTAATAAAATTTTTGAATATTATCATTTAGACGAAATAAAACAATGTTTAAATTGAACGGGCGCTTGATTTAAGTGTGACACTATAAACTGGTTGTAGTTGAAAGAATTCTGTTCTGAAAAATATTATAGGGACTGGAGATTGAAAGGGTTAAAAACGTTAAAGTGAAAACATGAATTGAAATATGGTGTATGGAAAAAAGAGAATTTTTTTTCTTTCTGATGAACAGAAACGCAAAATGGAATGTTGGGCCCAAATATGATTCATGAAATGTAAAGTGCGGCTGCTTGTCAACTGAAATTCAAATGAAATTGTTATGATTCGCAAAGCCGATAATGTAAACAATCCGAAAATATGATTTAAGAGATGTGGAATATAACTGCTTGTCAGATGAAAAACTAATGGAGTTGTTATGATTCGCAGGCCGATAATGCAAGCAATCTGAAATATCGTTTTGTATATATGCAAATTGGGCAAGATTTTTAATCGGTCATATTGAAAAGTCGACAACAAAGGAAAGTTTTTGATGTCAAGGACATAGAAAAGAATTGATAAACACAAGCTTGCTATCGAAGAATTTATTGTTTTGAATATGTGACCGGCCAATGGCCACTTTGTGTGAAGCTCAGTGTCGGTTCTCCAAAATTGTAGAGATAATTAATGAATTGATATGAATATTAATGAATCTTTAGGTGCAGTAGGAGTCGGACGAAATACATATAAAGGGGCGCTTAGAAAACCTCAAAAAAACAGAAGCCAGGAGAAGTCAGCAGAAGCCAAGAAAAGCTGCAGAAGCCTGGCGGAAAGCAGGAAGAAGTCATGTGACCTGCTGCCAAAAGAATTCTCAACCTTCGTTTTTTTTTTTTTTTTTTTTGTTTTTTTGGAACCCACTCCAAGTTTTAGAAGAAAAAGACAAAGTGTCACTATACGGATTTTAATGGGAATAATTAATTTTGTTGTATTAAGAACTATATAAACCAATTTATTCTTCGTTATTTTGTCATTTTTATTTTCGCCAGCGGAAACGTTCTTTGTCCTTTGTAGCATGGTTTCGCTGCGGTTCAACACAGTGCAAAGTACGGGCGAAATTCGATCTGTGATCAAGGAACACAACGTGGGACAGAAGCAGATGAAGGAACGAAGCGGCAAGCACATAACAATCAGTTGACCGACGGCAGCACTGACCAGCGTGGGAAGGGCCCAAGATCGAGCCGGGTCAGCCGTATTATAATTGGTAACCAGTGACCAGGATAAGGCCCTGTGTGTTATAAATAGGGCCGTGGCGACGGGTGCAACCCAGAAGCCAAAAGAAACTTTAAATATCAACCCAATGACACAGAACAGCGCGATTAAGTAGAGAAGAATGATGAAGAAGGTAATTTTGTTGAAGGAGTAGAACCAACGGATTTTAGTAATTTTGAATGAGGTTCTAAAACTCCACGAAATTTTTTTGTCAAGTTGGAACGACTACAAGACAAATCAGGTGATTGGGAAGACACATTTTTTTCCGTGTTTCTCTCGTGATAATTCTTGCACATCGCCAATAGAATTTTTTTTTCCTGTGACTGGATTTTATCGGATTGTTTCTCTTTTCCCGTGTTGATGGTTAGTTAGGCAAAGAAAATGAGCGAATATAGATGCTAGGCCTGATCGCTCTATAGAGGAAAATGAGGCAAACCAACCTCAGGTATCAGATAAATTCAAAAACCTGTTGGGAGGGATTACCAGACTATGCTTTTAAAAGCGACCCTCGACAATTAAAGAACTGGTTAATGGCAATATGGAAGAAACAGCTCATCTACGAGCTGTCAGAGGTAGAGACAGCACCGTTGGCATATAATGCGGTCAGAATCTCTGAGTTCGTAAGAGGCCACAATAGCGATGAAATTGCCGACTTTAAGAGAGAATGCTGCCATTCAAATTCAGTTGGTGGATTTGTTCGTGGATGTGCTGGAAAATGAACGCATCAGGCACGTCGTGATTAAGGAGGTCCCAATTAGGTTCTTAGTGGCTATAGACCTACCAAAGACAGTGATAAGGTATGAGAAAAGACGGGGAATAGTGGAACGCGGGTTCAAGGTAGGGAAGAGTTAGGCAGCAGGAAGAATAGGGGAAAGAGACACCCTACGTGGAACAAAAGCGTAGGACGGGAAGAGGACCAGATGGCTGGAAAGAAAATATGAATTCTTCGCACCAACACCTGGAAGACACGGGATGGTTAGTTGGACCTGTAACAGAGCAGGTGATTTCCGACAAGATGCGGGTTGCAGGACCAAATTTTTTGGAAGGACCAGGTCGTTCTCAAGGCCAGGAAAATGTCCAGGTCACCCCAGTACAAAAAGGTAAAGAGGAAGGGTGACCCATGTAATAAGAAAAATAGAGAGACCATCAATGGATGAGTGTAAAAATTTGTTCATTTTTTGGAAGGTATCTTTTATTATTTCAATGCACCTTCGGATATCGGCATGAATAATAATAGAATTGTTAACATTCAATTTAGTTTAAATAAATTTCAATTTAGTCTATAATTTGATTATTGAAAATATGTTGTGCAGAAAGACGGATTAACCTTCTCGGCACTTATTATTGAAACATGAACACGTCCATCCGCTACAAGTAAAACGTCTGCTAATAGAACAGGGGCAAAAAGTGGGTCGCAAAGGCGTATCGCTTTCTAGTTATTTCCTTGCAGCACGGAACTCTCAATCCATGTTAATTAAAACCTTATCCCTCATTTTTGTTTCCAGTGGTCTTACTAACCAGAACTATACGAACTTTAGAACAAAACCTATCATTTGTCATGAATTAAGGCCATTATTTTTTAATACCATATTCCTTTATTATGTTGGCGATCATGGCCCTCCACAGAATCCTCTTTTTTATTATCTATTATATCTACATATAATATCTATTATATGGCAATATCAGTATTTTAATATCTATAAGTTGGGATTGGGAATCCAACAGAATGATAAGATAAAGTACAAATATTAATGCCACCTTAATTAAAAAAAGAAAATAATTCTTTAAGGAGAAAGTACATTGAAAGACCAATAATAATAATAATAATAATATCAATTATAAACAGATGTCAAAAACATTATATTTGTTATGGTGAAACACACCTATTCTATAGTTAATAGACTCTCCAACCTAATATAAGTAGGAGTAGTAAGAGAAACGAGGGTGAGTCGACGTTGGACGAAACGAATACGAAAGAAGCGACCACAACAAGATTACTCTGCGTAATACCTATTATATCAAGTTCTAATTTGTACGTCGTCGAACCTATTTTAGGACCGACTTAGTACATATACAAGTCTCCACTGCCAAAATACTCCACAACAATATTACATCACCAACCTTTACTGAGTCCATTCTTAAAGAATCTAACGTATGTTTATCTAAAACAAAGGATATGTACGTAAAAACTTTCCCAAATCAACATCCGAAAAACAATAAACATAATGTATACTACACACACACACACACACACACACACACACACACACACACACACAGAGAGAGAGAGAGAGAGAGAGAGAGAGAGAGAGAGAGAGAGACAATTACGAATATACATTATCATCTGATTCGCACATGGACTAACTAGAATTTTTATACATTTACATACAAATAGCAATATTTAAGGTTTTTAGGGAGGCTTGATTCAGGTAAGTTAATTTCTTGATAATTTGGATGGATGCGTCATCTCTCCATAGATTCAGAACGCCATAAATTATACTAATGCTTGTTTAAAAGAATCGAATGCACGTGATATATGATTAAATGAAAATCAGAGAACACAAAAATAAAACTACCAGAATTTCTTTTTTTTTCTCAGTCTCTAACGAACCTTTAATAAAAGTGAAACATGTCAGAGATTAATAAACATTTCTTATCATTAATATCTATATATTAATATCTTAATATCTTTGTCTGTATTTCTGAGTTGATGTATTGTAACTATTTACACTATTTACATCATTCGGACTGTTGTACTCATTGCCATATTCACCTTCAACATCAGTCTATATTTCTGAGATGAGGTATTGTAACTATTTACACAGTTTATATCATTATGAAGATAAAATTTGAGGGATCAGTTTTTTATTACATAATTCATGGACTTTCATTTATTGCAATTTAAATATCATTTAAGTTTTAATTCTTGATTTAACTGCTAGAAAATATTAACATCTGTCTATATTTCTGAGATGAGGTATTGTAACTATTTGCACTATTTACATCATTTAGACTGTTGTCCTCATTTTTATTGTCATATTCACGACGTTTTGGCGTTGTATGTTCCAGCCTTTTTCGGGTGATATACATTAGAATTTCAAACCAAAGGGACACATGGTCTAGTGGACAAAAGCGTTGGTTGAGCAATCCAAAGAATAACTTGACTGAAAGAGTTGTGAGTTCAATATCAAGCTACAGCAGAGAGAACAAAATCTTAGTGAGCTGAGTTAGTAAAGGGAAATAACTGAAACTGTGATATTCAGAAAAGGCAATGGCAATCTACCCCCCCCGGTGTTCAGTTCAAAATTCCAACGTATATCACCTTGAGGCCGATACGTCGTGAATATGGCAATGAAGATGAGAACAACAGTCCGAATGGGGTAAATAGTGCAAATATTAATATCTATTATATTGCAACGATTTATTGGGAAACATTCTGAAGAAGTTTCTCGTTGCCTCCTCCATAGATTCAGACCATTCCTTTTAGAAGAACTGCCACCCAAGGCTAGAGAACCTCGTCTACCCTGCTATTTAACCCATGACGGAGAATATCTGGATTTATGCTTTTTCCGAGGTCATTAGTGTGTAAGTAAATACCACAGATTCGGTCAGAATTTGAACATGGCTCGCCGGCTCCACTTTTCGCACTGATAACTGTTACACTACCCGCACATCCCAAGGCAATCATTATTGACATTTATTATTAAATTTCACTCATTATAAGGTTCTAGAGCAACTCAAGGTAGAGATTTGAAGTAACAATGATGAATGACGTGCTGGAAAGAAATAGAAGAGAAAGCGGTAGGATGTGAAAATTTCGAGTATAAGGATTTTTAAATATCGATCTCCCAGTAGTAGTCACTCAAGGTAGAGTGTACAAATTAATTTATTTCAAGATGAGGTTGTTTTAAGGTCGTAGTGAGAGGGTCCAAATGTTGTATATTGTGATGAGAAATAACGATTGACCCTCGATTTGAAAAGATTGTAGCGATCGAGGAAGCATCCTCCCGGGAGTCTGTTCCATAATGCAACATTTCTGGTGGTGTCTGAGTGTAACTTCCTCATCGCCATTTGAATATGAAGGATGAGTCGACTCAATTTATGTAATTGTTTTAATAGAACTTTATTCTTAAATTTGGAAGATGTGAAAATGATTCGACTCTGTGAAAGTGGTTGATATGGCCTATTTTAGCTGTAAAAGTCTAAACTGCTGAAACTAAAGAATTATGAAGCATCTATATGTATAGCATTTTTACTATTAATCTTTAAACTACTGTCACCATTTTTAAAATAAAAAAGAAAAATTCACCAATTCTTCACTCGACTTTTAAAAATAAACTTTAATTATTACGAGCGTGAATAGTTTCAAGGGCGATAATTAGGATATAATAATACAGAGTTATTTTTCTTGGTGTCATTCAAATCTTCGGCTATTCCTCGATTTTTTTCGTACTATTGGTGCAAACGGGCTGATTTACATTGCATCTGAAGTTTTGGATTGTTTTTACATTCACAGAAGAAAAGAAATAATGTTCATTGCTCTGTAATTTTAATAGAATAACTGCATATTTGCAAGTTAACGTTTATAGAATAAGAACTGACTATGTGTACGTGTTTAAATAACAATATTTATTCGAATGTAATCTATGATTATATATAGTTTATATTTCGTTATGTTCACATAATGTGTCCGTTGGTTATAACTGGAAATTAACTGATAGCAGTTCTTCTTAGTATTATCACACTCTTTGCAGGGTTTCTTAATAATGCTGCTATCAAGATGATTTCGATTCTTTCTCGAATTTTCCAATCTTTATGTTCGTAGAATTAGGACCGTTTCAAGTATTCCATCAGTGATGGTAATTATTGTCACTTTTCTCTTTTCTTTTTCTAATTCTCTTTACAGGTCTACATTTTTGTCCAGCCTTCCTTTCGATTTCTCTGTGATTTGATGGAATAGTTACATCCGTTACCTGACAATTTCTCTTCTTATAAGATCTGTTCTTTATTTATTTGGATCGATTGATACAGTAATGTAAAAGTCATCAAAAAATTTGTTTTTGCTATCACGACTAGATTATAATTTGTGGTTAGACCATTTCCGTTCCCATAGTCAAATTATTATTGTTAGTAGTAGTAGCACTAGTAGTAAATAATATTTTATTTGAAAATAAACAAAAATACTCAATAGGAGTAAAGAGGTTCGCCTATTGTCCGGTTCACACTCCTCCATGATCTATTGAACAGGACTATTGTTTTTTTCCCTTGTTAGGATTTCTGGTTTCTTTCAAAACATTTTCATCCACTTTCACTTCCACTAGTCCCTTGCATCTTTGTGGAATTATCGCCTTGCTGAGGGGTGAATTGATTAAAAAATAGTTTATTTCTAATACTTAATTTTTTTATAAATAAAATAGATATTATTTGCAAAATCAACCATTTATGCGTTCAGTAAATATTATTGTAAATAAATCTTCAGTCGCAAAGTTAATATAATAAAAATTGCTTTTATTTCTTTAACAAAATTCCATTTGTTAATGCGTAAAATTATATTATATTATAATTGTTAGCCCGAATTTAATTCCTTACACATATAATATATTTATTTGTGGACAACATTTTTCAAAGGTTGATTGCTGTGAGCATTAGGATTTAAAAAAGAGCTGTTTTGCTTCAAACTCAATAGACTAGAATAAAGAATGACAACCTTTGTGTTAGAGAATATTTATTGCTGAGAAAAATCACAAGAAAATATGTATTTTAAGTCAAGACCAACCAAGCACTATTTTTATTATTGTTATTTTTCTATAGCGAAAAAATTTTGTCTGGTTAAGTCAAATTAAATCCATATCTCCTAATGATTCCTTATTAGCAATAAGTAGATTAAATCTTTATACACGATTAATTAATAACGTGAGCTTAATGTCATAAAATATTACGCATAAATTCAGATAATAAAATATCGTCAATAAAAAAATAGGTTAATAACAAAATTCTATCTGTGTTCTCAATTCTACATATTGACTTTTCAAGTGAAAATGAAATTAGAAAATATTGAACAAGTGTTTTTATCTGTCTATATCTCTGAGATGAAGTATTATGATTACTTGCATTATTTACATTATTCGGACTGTTATTTTAAAATATCCCAGCTCTAAAAATGATGATGCATTACCTTATTAAAAATCCGTGCAGTTTTAATTTAACTTTTGCATAAACATAAAAACGCTTACTTGCATTATTTACATTATTCGGACTGTTATCCTCATCTTTATTGTCATATTCACAACGTTTCGTCCGTTGTAAGCTTCAGCCTTTTTCAGGTGATTAGAGTTTCGAACCGAACCCTTTATTTCATCCAACGGGTTAGATTGTTCTAGTTCCATGTGCCATGCCTCTTCTGGATGTCTCGGTTATTTCCCTTTTACTCAACTCTCTAAGTTTTGGTTCACCACTTCTGTGGCGTGGTAATTGAACTCACAACTCTTTGGGTCTAGTTATTGGATCTAACCAACGTTTTTATCCATTGGGTTATGTATCCTTGACAAAGACCGGAACGTACAACGGCCGAAATATGGCAATGAAGATGAGGATAACAGTCAGAATAATGTAAATAATGCAAGTAAGCGTTTATGTTTATGCAAAAGTTAAATTAAAATTGCCCGGATTTTTAATAAGGTAACGAATCATCATTTTTAGAGCTGTGATTGTTTCGTTAAAAATTAAACTTTCTTTAACCATATGAGAAACACTTGACTTTAATTAGAGGAAGTAACTTAATTTTGTACATTCGATTAAAAAGTTAGAACTGATTTAGGTGTAATGATCATTTACTTACACTTTCTTTGAATTCATGGTTGCTACCTTCTTTAATAAGCCTTGCATGAAATATTTTTAATCTTAATGGCGTCCGTCTAGGAACTAAAGAAATAACAAATCTCCCTAGTCCAATTTAAAGGAGAAATAATCGATTTAAATAATCGGTCGACATTTTCTCAGACGAAATAAAAATCTTGCGCATTTTCACGTAATGTTTTAAATGCAACAAATTAAATATTCATCTATTTAAATTTAAAATTTAAAAAATGCTTTGTGTGTGTGTGTGTGTGTGTGTGTGTGTGTGTGTGTGTGTAGAAACTATTTATTTATTGTCCATTTTTCGCAACAATATTCAAATTGATTCTCATCGTAATGTTGCCGTTAATAGAGATCGAGTGATTTTTTGTCGAAATAAGCTTCTCAAATATCTTCCACAGTTGTTTATACCATGCATTCGTATGGTCAAAGCTTGGGGTCTGCGTTGTTGAATGTACTTCAGTCGAGCGTTCGGGTGTGGTTAAGTTATAGCTTGACTTCGTTGTGTTCATGAAGGTTTCCGGGCTCTTAGAGGTGACATCTGGGAATTAGCGAAAATAAAATGCTCTTGTTAATTTAAAGAAAATGGTAGAGGAAAGTCAAACTCGTAAATCGAATAAAACCCACGTTTATCAACCAGAATGATTAACAATTTATCAGTGAAGATTTGCAACTTTTATTAACAAATATTGAAAAAGCATCATTAATCATTCTTTTCGCTTCTTTCAAAATGGCTCTGAGGCGTATCACATTTCAAATTGTATTCTCGACTTATTTTAAGTTTTTACCAAATTAAAATATTTTGTTTAGAAAAGACAACCCAAGAGCCTACTGATGCCTATAAAATAAGCGCAAAAATGAAAATTATTATTATTTTTCTATTCTTGGCAAGGGATTGACTAATATCCTGTTCAGCTAACCTCATGTTATTTTCTATATAGTTTTCTTTTTCATCTTTTTTTTTCTATTGCATTTAACGTCTTTATTACAACACATCACAATACAAATTTCAACCACTAGACAAACTTTTATTACTGTAAAAATTTTGGCTGGGTTTAATTTGGTTAATTAAGTGACATATCAACTAATGCAGCACCCAAACTGCGATACAACAAACTCTTGAGCGATCCTAACCTAAAAGAAAAATATATGGACAATGTAAAAAGAAGATACAAGACACACAATGGAAACTCAAAATTGGACACACTAAGAAACGCTTTAGTGACATCAGCAAACAATATCATCTAAAAGGAGACAGGATGAAGAAGCAAAAAGGAATGGATGACTGATGAGATTCTCGACATGATGGAAAGGAAATAGAAAACTCTGCCAAGATACGGAATGGAATACAGAAAATTACACAATGAAATAAGGATCAAATGCAGGCAAACTAATGAAGACTGGCTAAACGAAAAATGTGCAGAAATAGAAATATTAAGTACTACCAACAAAAGAGACATGCATAAACAAATATGACAACAGGACGGAAGACATGCTCGTCAACAGGCTGCCTAAAATCAAAGGATGGAACGCTCATATTAGAGAAGGAAAAATTCTTCAACGCTGGAGCGAATACATTGGAGAACTCTTCCACGACGTAAGGGAACAACCAGCAATACACAGAATTACCGACGGACCTGGAATTCTGAAAACCGAAGTAAAAGCCGCACTGGCCAAATTGAACAGAAACAAGGCAGCTGGGCCAGACGGAATTGTAACGGAAATGCTGATAGCCTTAGATGACTTTGGCATAGATAAGATCACCGAAATAACAAATGAAATCTACAACAGCGGGGATATACCGGAAGACCTCAGTAGATCTATCTTCGTAGTTATGCCTAAGGAACCAGGGACAAACGAATGTGAACTCTACCGAACAATAAGCTTAATGAGCCACGTGACAAAGCTCATCAAGAATAGTGCGGGTTCGTTAAAGACACTGGAATAAGGAACGCGTTGTTCATGCTCAGAATGTTATCAGAAAGAACATTACAAATGCAGAAAGACGTGTACCTATGTTTCATAGACTACGAAAAGGTCTTCGACAAAGTACGCCACAAGGATCTGATGGAACTGCTCAGCAACCTTGATATATTCGGGAGGGATGTCAGAATAATCAAGAACCTATACTGGCAGCAAACAGCACGCATGCGCATAGGGGACGAGTTCAGTGAATATACGAAAATCGAAAGGGGCGTAAGGCAAGGATGTGTTTTCTTATCTGACCTGTTCAACCTATACAACGAGATAATTCTGTGAGAATTGAAAACCCTAACAGGATTTAGCATTGGCGGCCACAATCTTAACAACATAAGATACGCAGATGACACAGTACTGATAGCAAGCACGGAATAGAAATTACAAAATTTCCTACAGAAGGTACCGACTGAGAGGGAGAAGAAAGGACTTAGCATAAACTACAAGAAGATAGAATGCATTGTCATCAGTAAAAGGATGAGTCCGAAATGCGATCTGAAGGTCGGGAACACTGGAATCAAGTAGACACGGAAGTTTAAATATTTGGGAAGTGTCTTGACAGAGGAGGCGTCTTGACAATGAGATCCGTAGACGTATTGGGATGGCCAAGGACACATTCCAAAAGCTGGGCAGAGTATTGCGAGACAGGAGGATTTCTTTGGTAACAAAGAAAAGAATACTGAGCTGTTATGTGACATCTGTCCTTCTTTACGGCAGTTGGACGATTTCCTCAAAGATGAAGAAGAGACTCGAGGCGACAGGAGGATGATAAGGATATTATGGACCGAACGTGTGAGTAACGATGAGGTCTTAGAGAAGTTGCAAACAAAAAGGAGGCTTATACTTAACATCAGGAAGAGACAGCTGAAGTTTCTGGAACACATAATGAGGAAGGAGGGCCTGGAGAATCTGATACTCACAGGTCGAATAGAGGGAAAGAGAGACAAATGAAAAAACGCGTAACATACCTGGCAGACTTAAACAAGTGAATGATAGAATGTTATCTGGGGGAGGAAGCAGAGGGAAGGAACTTGTTGAGAGTTGCAAGGAATAGTGGGAGGTGGAGAGCCATGATTGCCTACGTCCTGAAAGAACATGACATATAAAAAGAAAAAGAAAAAAAATACAAATGTCGGAATTAATTAATTGGTAGACATAGAACCGGCTTCAATTGGAATCAAGAGACAGACACAAGTCCCATTTATACCTAAGTCCTCAAGCATCCACGCAGAAAGTTGTTCTTTGGGGAAGAGGGCATCTTACCCATCTGCTAGGGAGACAATCGTTGTATTTTACCTATTGTAATTCTGTGCATTGAGACTTTGGACAATTGAAAATTTCTTTTATTAATCCATACCTACCTTTGCGTTTATCTCCTGTTTCCTGTTTTTTATTTAAAGTTGTTAACTTCTTGCAAAATATTCCAGACTAGATAAACAAACCCAATAAGTTATACACAATATGTAGAATTACTTTATCATAGTAACCTATACACTATAGCATTACACTAGAACTACTTCCCTACACACATAAACGCATACAAGCAATTATATATATATATATATATATATATATATATATATATATATATATTAACCACTAATATTATATATATTATATATATATTGACCACTAATATTATCTATCTATCTATTATCTATCTATCTATATATATATATATATATATATATAAATTCCCAAGATGATAGGATCCAGGTAAAACTCAATATCCAGGACAGATTAAGAATGTGATTACGATTCCAATGTATTACATTATAACCATGGAATATTAGTGTTTGAGCCTTATATATATATATATATATATATGTGTGTGTGTGTGTGTGTGTGTGTGTGTGTGTGTGTGTGTGTGTGGGTTAATCAAATAATCAAATAATATTAGCAACCGTATATGCGCGAGTTAGCGTGCATACACAGGTAAGCAAATAAACATTCGCTGCGGAAAATTAAACGCGGAACAGATCTTTCTTGTGGAAATTTGTCTCAATTACTGCGCACGAGAACTATTTACGTAGACACGACCAGTTTACGCAATGATACCTACACTGATAGCTATTCTGCAGCTAATGTATACAAACACCAGTAATGGCTGCCCGCGACGCGAATGAATCCGAACTTTCACTGTCGATAACTCCAAAAACGGTAGATTTTATGAAATTTATCAAGCCAGATTTGAAGGGATTATGTACAATTACACATAAGTGTAAGTATTCTGGAAAGTTTTAATGCGAACTGAGCGCGGGTGTTACACTGCAAATTAACCATATATATATATATATATATATATATATATATATATATATATATAGCTATATTTAGGCAGCATATATTCATTCAAACAAGTTTCATTGAATAATATAGACATGTGTCTACTTATTTTTATACTAATCCTTTCCAGTTGTTTAATCAGTTCTTGATGTTAAGATGAAATTTATCAAGGAAGGCGCCGTAGTTTTTTTTTTTTTTTTTTAACCCAAGTACTTTCGATCTTTTCTAATATCATCTTCAGGGGTAAATTGCAAAGACTAACATTGTAACTGCGTTAAAATCTGCATTCATATATAAAATTCACCATGACAATGGAATTGTCATTGTAATTTACTCAATAAATAAATATAATAGTATACATTTATTAACCTGGGAGTACATTTTCTAGTATATCAAGCATATTTATATTAGCTTGATTATTTATTTACAATGAAGAACTCAACTGGATAAGACCACATATCGTTTCACCTTATTTTGCTATGAAACAAACTAAGCCTTTTGTGAGATGCCTGTAAAATGTATTATGACTACCTAAAAAATAGACCCTAAATAAAGTTATTGCCCATTTATCTATTTTCCCAGAAGCATTTTAGTTCCAGTGTGCCCCTTTGTAGATAAAATCTGTGTTTGTATCCCTTCCCTATATTTATCATCACTGCAGTATTACAATGCCGATAACACATACTAAATAGATTCTGCATTGTACTGGTCCGGCTTTCCGTTAGATTGAATGATTCCGTCGATTCAGTTGTCGTTGTTGTATTATTACCGGAAAAGATTTGCGGACAGACGGTTTCTGCTTGCGCCCCAAGATGACCTGAAGCATAAAATAGGAAGATATTTGATTTTTCTCAAAAGAAAAAAAGTGTAACAATAAGCAAAGCTAAATAACAAACACCTAATAAGTAATGTGACAACCAAAGGAAAGAAAATAGACAACATCTATTTATAATTTTCACTTAAATTTCCAAGATAAGGTGTTCTTATGATACATTGATTTTTTTGTTCCCATTTTTCTGGATTCAAATTAATGGTTCTGAAATTTATTGAGAAGGACATCGGCCATAACAGATATATGAATAAAAACAACATGTCCTTTTGATTCATATAAAAGTGGGCATAGTCGAAGTAATATTTATTTAATTTCCGTAATAACTTCCACATAATGAATTATCTCCCTTAGATTTTTTTATCTAATCTCTGGGAGCACTCATTTTTTCTATAAATGAAATCTTAAATTATAATTCAAAATTCTTCACCAATGAATACTATTTTCTTTTTTAGTGGTTTATCAATATGAGGAAGAGCAGATGATTAATGAAAAGAGGGACATTTTGATCTTCTGATTTTATTGTCCAGATTGCGATTTGGTTAAAGTTAAACGTTTATTTCCATAATATGAAAAGAAAAAAAATGAAATGTCCCGTGCTTTAATATTAGAACAAAATGATCTAATATGATTCAACAAATACAAAAATGAAGTATAATTGTTTTAGTCTATATAGGATTGGCAAGAAATGATAATAAATATGAAAAAGATTAATTAAATAGAAAAAGTAAATTGATATAAGTTAAAAGAAAATTCTCGTGTTGTGTTATTCTATTTGAGAGAAGGGTTTAGGCAAGATTCGTATGAGTGATTATACAAAGAAATATTTACTTAATTTTTTTCTTCTTAGTGATGTGCGATTGTGCGTGTGAATGCAAGTGTGTCTTTCTGAGATAACAGTGTCCCAACCAAGAGAACAGAATCGTGACTAATGAAAAAGATCATTTCGGTTGTATTTATAGAGTTCAGGTGGATCACAAAAATGAGTTGTTTGAAGATTTTTGCGAGGAGTTTTATCTGTCCATAAATCAAATACATGGTCATAGGATTAGTTTTTAAATTCTATACGTTTGAATTTCGGCGGTACTATGTTTTATGTTATACATTTGTTAATAATAACAGATACATAATTTACTTTTCAATATATCTTTACTCATAACTTTATTTACACGTTCTATTTACAAACTGCGTATTCATTGTACATCTTATATTGCTTCCATTCCTCGTTGATGCTCCTGTGTCTCTAATAGGGACTTATCGCTCTCGTGATTAATATGGCTATTTGTTAACTTTAAGAATATAACAGATGGGATCCGTTTCGATTGATATTTGCCATAAAAATAACTTGATCAGCTAATTTTCCAAGTTTGTTATTTTAGTTGCAATGTCTACTTGGCTCATTATGCATAGAATTCAAAGCTTTCAAATTCTAAATTCTAAGGAAAGTTTTATGAATAGTCAAGAATTGTCTCCCCTTGTTTTGTTACTCTCCTCTTTGAGAGAGCTATTTCTGTTTACTGGGACTAAAAAAGGATACTATACGCGAACCTTGTATTCTCAGTTGCATAAAGCATTCTTAAAGCCTTCACCTGCGTACTTTTGTCATAATTTAATTTTGAACCTAAGAAGAAAAAGAAAAGGTGACTAAAAGAAAAAGAAATTAATTTCTAACGTTTAATATACGTTTTTTTGCTGTTTTTTTTTGTTTTGTTTTGTTTTTTAATACAGTATCAAACGTTGTCTTATGAAACTTAGCTAAAACTAGCATAAAGTTACAATTGTGCCATATTCAGCTAGGACCAAACAGACAAAGCTAATAAGTGTGGGTTGTCAACCATTACTCCATTAGTATAAACCCAGCTATTTGACGTAAGAAAGCATATCAAATACAGGGTGCGTTGTAAATACCTCTCACATATACCTCCCCATAATGCTAAGACAGAGGTATTTCTAGGAGGGATATGTGGGAGATATTTCTGTCACATCCTGTATTTACTTGGTTTAAACTGAAAAAAGACCACGCGAAGATTAATAGAGTCGCTTGCAAAACATTGCTCTATGAAGAAGTAGTATAAGATTAGATTAACTTATCTGCCAAGGGAATTCTAACGCCTGCTAGGTGGTGTTGTATAAATAATTGTAAACAAAAGCTTTTCTTTCTCTCTTCAACCACAGTATGCAGTTGTGATAAGACCCCCACCACACACACACACATACACACACACACACACACACACTAAGGGACTTCTTAGTCCCCGTCGGACCACGTGTCGCATACAACACATGGCTATCTCTACATTATTCCTTGTTCGGAAAAATTCAGATGACCACAACAATCCTATTATGCTTATGCTTGTTCCTCAATTCGTTTGGTCGTTACATCCTGTCAATACCTCATAAATAATGGACTATTCCGTTTTGATCGCGTGGAAAGAGGGGATGAGACGCTAGTTGCATTTAGAAAATAAACGGAAGAAAGAAAGAAAGAAAGAATTATAGAAGTGTTTAACGTCTCCTGTCAATACCTCATAAATAATAGACTATTCCGTTTTGACTGCTTGAAAAAAAACAAAACACACATCAGAGACGCTTCTTGGTTTCATTGAGAAAATGAATAAAAGTAAGAAAGAATGGAAGATAGAACTATTTAACGGCTGTTTCAGTGAAATGGAAAAAGTTGTCAATCTTTTCATTTGTACCCATTTCTTAAAATAACGGCCATCATTCATATCTATGATTGCTATTGCAATTGTTAAAGTAGTTAATCTCAATTATTTAACTATGCGATAGGGGAATTTCTACGGGCAATCGTCAGGCCTGACGATTTCGTCTAGCATGAAACAGCCTGTCGCCTCAAAGTGTTGACTTCAATGTTCACTATATATATATATATATATATATATATATATATATATATATATACTTCCAGCAAAAGAAAACATCCCTCTTCAAAAAATTGTCAACACCGTTTTTGTACTTAAAACAAAAATATATCGCAAAAATTTAAAGGCTTTGCTATTTGAATTATTTGATGAATCACAATTTTTAAGTTAATGATTGAATAAGTTCATTGCAAGTTCTACGAGTATAAAATGTTCGTGGAAATTCCTCTGTTGCATCATTTAAATATTTGAGCTTAAAGCCATTAACAGAATATTACAATAACAACCATAAATATGAATGCTGGTCGTCATTTTAAGAAGTAAGGGGGTACAAATGAAAAGATTTTCTATCATCTCGACTTCAGTTACTTTTACACCGTAGTGAATTTGGTTTCTTTCCATCTTTTCTACAAATATTTTCATGGCAATTATTCTGATGAGCTTCCCTCCTTGGCACATCGACTGCATGAATCTGAGCGTACTACTGGATTGGCAACTAGGTCTCATCGTTTTACTATTGAAATAAACAAATACAGCTAATAGTTTCTTTTCTCGCACTTCCCGCCTTTTTTTCCTGCTACATATGACCTTCAAAGATTTAAATGCAACTAAGGACCTCAGGAACAAGCAGACTTATATGACAATGCAAAATGTATCGACCTGTGTTGTGATAGAAAACTATAATAAATAGCTAGTAATGAAATAAAAGTAACAATGAAAAGTGTATCAAAGCAGAATTGTAGCAAAAAGCAATCATAAGATATACTAAAATAATCTATAAAATAACAATAAGACGTTAATGATATCTTTCTACCTACTGTTCCATATTTGAGTAATTGCTAACTCAGAACCAGGTCCAACGCTTGCTTTTATGTAGATGTATTTCTGAAAGACAAAATAAAGCCATTATTTACATAATCAGAAAAGGCGGCAATCGATCGAGTATATTTAAGCTTACATATCTATGAAGAAGATCTTAAAACCTCTCCCCAGTCAGAATGGCCTCATGCTTGCAATATCTTTCTAAAAAATCCCTTTTCAATATCAGTATTCTGATGTTTGGTCATTGAAAGACTGATTTGAGGAAAAGGGCCGGGCCGAAAAATTTTCAGCACTACACCATAAATACTAATATCAATGTCTGTAGCCAATTGACGAAAAAATTATTTTACATAACAAATATTCATTTTTAATGTAACCACCTTTAATGTCAATGCATTTAATCCAGTGGTAAATATTAATCAGAATTTAATTAATTTCCGTCTATCGGGATACAGACTTATTGGTTCACATCTTCGTATATAACGGCTTATTTTATCTTTATCTTTACGAAGATAATTTTAGTCAGATTAAGTAAATCAGTGTAAAGCCGTAAATGCACTTTAAAGAATCAATTCCAATTTTCTTTTAGCTCTTGTTTGACAACTATATAAGCCATTGACAAAGCAATAGATTTTTTTACAATGATGTTTATACTATACATGGTTCGAGAGTCACTCGAGGCAGAAGTTTACAGAGAAAGAGGAACAGTTTAAGCGGACGTGTAGAAGGAGATAACGGTTAATTCTAGAGTTGAACAGATTAAGAGTGTAGTGATCGGGGAAGCATCCTCTTGGGAGTCGGTTCCACAAAGCAGCGGTTCATAGGAAGAAGTAGCTCGAGTTGAGCTTACATCTCACCAGTGGAATACGAAAGGAATGAGGGTGGTTCGCTATAATGGACGTGGCATAGCAGGTCTTAGCCGTGAAGGTTAGAACTCTTGGGAACAAGGAATGTAGCTCGTCTGAGCACTTTCCATGGAAATAGTGATGGAGCAGTGATAGGCTTGCGACGTTTCGTCTGTGAGAAAGAGGTTTTATGGTGGAGAATAATTTGTCACCCACAAGGACGCGGAGACACTTTTGAACTGGAAAGTGAAGACTGGGTAGCTGTTTCCGTATATGGCAACAGTAACCTCTTATCGGTCTGATCTGGCTCGTGTAAAGGTAGAGGAGTCAGGTACTTACTAGAGCGGTACAGGGAACTGACCATTTTTCCAGGCCCTTTAACGATGGATTGTATGTATGAGCTCCACTTGAGGTCTGAGCTGAATGTAAGTTGCAATAGACGTTCATGGGACCACCACTAAGGAACATCCATTCATCGTGATTGGCAATAGTTATTTCCTAAATTAGGTTGAATCCAACACAAGGCTAAACGGAAGACAATGGCTGTTTTCGAGGTTTAGGGTAGTTTTATTGAATAAACATGTCTCTATTTTTAAGTGAAACATATGTACTTTTAGTTTCTGTTAAATATTGTGTTTTACTTTATTTTACTATTTTTTCATTTCGCATTCCTGTCGAGTACTTTGTTAGAATTATTTTAATGTGTACTAAGCAAGTAAATATGGAGGCAGGGTGGTTTAAATGGTGGCCTCTATTCGTCATACAGTGTTGTATATATTATGCCTTTAAGTTCCTTGTAGGAACATCGACCGCAAGATATCGTTACGGTTTCTATAACAAGCCAATTTTTTTTTAAGTGAGTAGATTGTTAGCCTACTGCACAACCCCCAACCTGGAAGATCAGATTTTGAATTAAAAATTTTCCTTCTCCTAGACCAGTTGCCATCCAAGGCTATAGAACCCGGTTTGTCCTGCTATTTACCCATAGCTGGGGGAAGATGCAGAGGATTCATACCTTTCCCAAGGGTATTAGCACGTAAATGAATGTAATGGATTCGACTGGAATTCGAACTCGGCTTTCTGATTTCTCAGTTCGAACCGTTATCCATTACTCCAGCGTACCTCCTCTATTTCTTGTCGAGTACTTTGCTGATATTGTTAGAATTATTTTAATGTGTACTAAGCAAGTAAATATGGAGGAAAGGTGGTTAGCGGTTCGGATTGAAGAATCAGAGAGCCGAGTTCAAACTGCAGTTGAGTTTATTACATTCACTTACGTGCTAATGCCCCATGGTAAAGGTATGAATCCATCTATTCCCCCCAGCTATGGGTAAAATAGCAAGTCAGATTAGATCTTATAGCCTTGGGTGGCATCAAATCTAAGAGAAGGTAACTCGGAATTCAAACCAGCCTGCTGTCTTGTAGGTTCTACCTCTTTAGGCAAAGACGAAGGTAAGTTCAAAAACAAATCCACCTTACAGAGAAGAGGAACCGGGTAAGCTCAACATCCATTACATTATTTTGCCTTGAATGTCACCATGAATCATAATTGCGAAGTGGAGGATAGTAGTGGCCATAATGAAGCAAAACACGCTAATTGAATAAATTATGAAAGCAAGTAAAAAAAAAGACAAGAAAATTGTTCTTACCGCTTTGCTATTGATCCGAGCACGAGCCATTCTCTTTTGATTGCCTGGCTTTAATGGCGTACAACTCCAATTTAATCCATCTTCGTCATTAGCAACACTTAAGCTAACTGGCCCTGGGCCAGTCATGAAATATTCTAAAGTCATGTCGTTCGCATTGGTTTTATGGTTGGCGCCAAAAGACCACGCTAAAGGAGCAGAACATCCCGGCGCGCCAACTAAGATAAGATAACCTAATAATAACAAAAGGTCACTGTTATAGATGTTTAATTTGGTGCACTGAAGTGGGTATGTGGGGAAAAGAATAACTATTCTTATTTTACTCAGTACAAGGTTCAAGATGCTAGAGAGTTACTGAATTACGTGTACGATATGGATATAAAAGAAAGAAGTTGGAAGTGAAAATTATTGTTGTGGTCTGTTAGGAGCCAGAAAGAAAGACTCGGAAAGAAGAAAGTAGGTTGAACAATTGTATTGAAATAACAGAACATATATACAAAATAAGAGTGTTATTAATCAGCAGATAGAAGTGTCCAATCTGAACTATTAGGTTACACTGCATCCCGACTGCCTCTGCTTAGGAAGTCTTGCAGGTTAGTATTTATGAAGGTGGAGGGTTCATTCTAATGTAGATAGGTCACCATAACAATTATGAAGATATATAGCTAACGATTTACTCTATACTTGAAGCTGTTTAGATTGTAATGTTCAGGGAAGCGCCCACGTGAGAGTCTGTTCCATAAGGTAGTGGTTCTTGAGAAGACGCTTTTGGAGTAGAACACTCATTTTACCAAAGGAATACGGAGGAAATGGGGACGATTCAATCATATGATCGAAGCAAGCTAGGTCTTAGCCATTAAGGTCTGACCTGCTGAGATTAAAGAATGGGGCCCATCTAAACATTTGTCATGGAAGTAACGACAGGCTTGCGGTATTGCGTATCTAGGATAGGACTGTAGTCATTCAGGTCACGGAGAAAAGTTGAACTCTGTCAAGGCTGATTGGGCAATTCCGGTCCAAGACATGGAAGCAATACTTCATTTTTGGTCTGATATGACTCTTTTTAATGATAAAGCATGCCAGAAGGAATCACATACTTTCTGGTACAACGGATCATATATATGTGTTCCACTTGAGGTTTCGGTTGAATTTGAGTCCCAGTAGATGGTCAAAACAAGGCATCTCATTGAGAGTGCATCACGTTCATCATGACAATAAATTAAGTGTTTGCTCGGCCATCGTAAAACATTATTAGCTTGGTTTTGGGGTGTACTGATATTTACAAGCCAATCTTTTCTCCAATGAGAAGTTAGAGCTAGATCAGAGGAGAGATTATCTACCAGGCTCTGATCATCTTGATTTTTGGAGATGCGCCCATTAACTGTGGTAACTTCTGCATAGATATTTACTAATGATCTGAGAATGTTCATAGGCAGATCGTTAATATGAATCAGAAAGAGGTAAGAGCAAGAAGAAAGCATTGGAGGACGAAGACTTGAATCTCTTCTATTTAACTTTACATTTTATTTGACTCTAATTCTCTTGGCCAGCCGTAGTTCGATTTGTGGACCTTACATTCTGTCTTTGATGTGTGGGAGACTGCCCAACTCCTCTTTGTAGCGGCTGTATGCTGCCCTGCTCCGAAAAGCAATATAACAGACCTAAAAAAAACCTTAGAGAATTTGAACGCAAACTCAAACTAATCTAATAATAACGAAAACATTACAGATGAATTATTAGTAAAAAATAAATCCAATTTCTTCCCAAGCAAAAATAATAATACAAATGAGCTAAACATATTTTTTGAAAAACTCTGGAACCTCGACCTATAAAAAATCCAAACCATTCAACAATCTTACATATAAAGAAAGACCAGCCTTAGAGAGCATACATAAAAATAACAACATAATTATAAGGGAAGCAGATAAAGGCAGCGCTATAGTGATCAAGGATAACATCTACTATAAAACAAAAATTCTAGAAACACTCGGGGATAGGAACAACTACAAATTAATCGAAATCAACATAGACGAAAATATTATATCAAAAATTACAAAACTCTGCACGACACATAACAAAATATTAACAAAAGAAAGAAAAGGATTTCCTAATAAACTTTGCACCAAAAACAAGTAATTTCTACGGACTACCAAAAATTCACAAATCGAGTGAAATAAAAGCAGCTATCCAGACATAAAAATCTGAAAACATTAACATCCCAAACCCCAGTGACCTTACATTCAGACCCATAGTAGTAGGACCAGCCTGTCCAACTATTAGACTCAGTAACTTAATAGACACAATACAACCATTTACCAAGCAGATTAAAAGCTACATCAGAGACGATATCTACTTCCATAGCTCCATACCCCCAAAAGTTGACCCGGGAACACTTCTGACAACTTCTGACATCAGAAGCCTATATAGCAACGTACCCCATGAATTAGGTAAACAGGCAATCTCATTCTGGATTGAAAAACATCCAGAAACACTACATCCCAGATTTACTAAGGAATTCATTATCGATAGTATAGACCTAATTCTAAAACAACAACACTTTTGAATTTGACAACAAAAACTATATCCAAACCCTAGGTACCACAATGGGAACGAAAAAGGCACCAACATATGCCACCCTAACATTAACTTACCTAGAGGAAAACCTATATGAACAGATAGAACAAATATATAGAGAAAATATAAAAATCCACCTCACTAAATCGTGGAAATACTTAGATGATTGCTTCATTTTCTGGAAATCCTCATGGGGCGATATTAACCAATTCCATACTCTAGTTTTAGAAAAAATCGGCTGTAGCTACGAGGTTATGTACCTCTACATTTGTCAACCGGAAGTAAACCCAGATCAACCCTGCAACTGGCTTCTTTGGTCTAGCAGGAAATTGATGGCAGAACTTATTCAGGTATAATACTATATTTGACACTGGCATCATAACGGGTTACTCATAAAGATGGATCATTGTTATAAGTACGAAGTTAATTTTCCTTGTTCTTCTTTTCCTTCTGCTGGGAGGTCATGTGACCCTTAACGGCCAGTTAGCAAAGCCCAGTATATACTTGTATGTATTTGGGGAGGCACTGCACAAGGAAAATTCATTCCTGATGCATGGGTAAACATAGCCTCTTGCAACATGATGTGTTGACGAAAGATACCTTTTGCAACATCTAATAGCTTTCCTTTTCAGGGTTGTAGAGAAGGTATGTAACGTATTGCTATATTTTGTTAGGATGTCCTTCTAGTAAATAAAACAATTATTTTACGCTCTTCCGACTTTTCCTTAGCCGTTTTTATTTTTTATTATCAATGTTTGGTAAAGTGTCTGCTTATCACGGTTAGATCTTGCCAAAGTCACTCAGTATATAATTGGTTTACATATATTACAAGCAAATTAATAAAGATTGTCTTGCTTGGTATATGTCGTTCTGCTGAGCTGTGTTCTAACCCAGATAACAGCTCGTATTTAGACTACTAATAGTTAAGGTAGGTAGGCTTTCTTCATTACTAAGATTGGGGCAACACAATCTCTAATTTCTATCTGGCCCTGTGTTAAACTAAGCTAAGCGTAATAAATATCTGTAATGTTAGAGAAATATTTTGAGTTATTTACTAAGCTTAATGTTGGATAGTGCGAAGCCAAATTGAAGGAAACCTGGAATATAAGAAGAGGAGTTATTTGCCTTGAAAAACAGTATTCAGAATCGTGTCTTTTACCTGGGACTCGGGTATTTTAGTCCCTTAATTGCCTAATGCTTAAAACTATTTATTCGTAGAAGATAGCATATTTAAAGGTATATGAGAACCACATACACTCATCATATTTACATGTAATATTGCAGTATTACAAAGTCAGGTGAAAGTACTGGTAGTACCATGTACTCACCATTCGTAAAAAGATATTTTTTTTTAGTTATTTTGGGCGGAAATCTATACGTTATCAAATACAGCCTTTATAATGGCAATAATATAAATGTTGAAAAGAAAACTTCTAATCAAGAGTTTGGGTGGTTGGATGGTTGGTTGCTTGTTTTGCTTTATGGCATATCAAAACCTCAGTGGGTCATTTAATGCCAACAAAATTTTTGAAATAGATTCATAGCGATAGTTTGGTAAAAAAAAAGGTGTGTATATATATATATATATATATATATATATATTTGAACCATTTTTCAATTACTCATATTTTTGAGTACAACCACATGTGTTGCTGGTAATATTTTTTTTTCAAAGACGTATTGCTGGTAATATTTTTTTCGAAAATATATTACTGGTAACAGTTTTTTTTCTTCAAAAATTTATTTCTGGTAATAATTTTTTACAAATTATTTCTGGTATTAAAACCTATTTTTACACTTTCATAATGCTTTTTGCTTCAGTTTCGGCGTTAACTATTTGCCCATTGCTGGGACCCTAACAGGTGCTACTACCCCGGGTCAGGGTGGATTTGGGAACACCAACAATTAAGAGGTTGTTGCACGCTCCTCAAAGCCTCATTATCAGTGGCTTTGCTGGCGGACGTAGTTTATTGTCTTACCCTGGACGCGGATGTAGTTCTTCGAGATACCCAGGACGCCCCATTGGGGTGGGTGGAGAGTCTAACTCCTCTGCAGAGAGGCAGTCGGCGTATTCTACAGCTCCAGCCGACAGGGCGGGTCTAATCAAGAGAAAGACAATATAAAATACAAGTGTTTTTATCAGCGCATCAGCGATTGATCCTGACTGATCACGCCAATGTTTTACCATCAGACTACTTGAACCGTATGCAATACAAAGGAATCGACCGTAGTCGGGATCATCGAGTCAAAAGCAACGACACTTTCCTTTAGCTGCATAGTATGGGCTTCGCCAGGGCTACATAGAGATTTGAATTTAGAGTTTTCCTTCTCCTAGATTGGTTACCACCCAAAGCTATAGAACCCAGTCTGTCCTACTATTTATCCGTAGCTGTGAGGAGAAGGTTTGGATCCGTACTTTTCTCAAGGTTACTATCACGTGGAAAGTAATGAATTCGACTGGAATTCTTTGACTGTTTTTTTCATTCGATCAAGGCTGTTTGATGCCGAGAGTCCGCAGTGTATTGCGCGAGCCATGAATGAGCTTCGGGAGGTCGTTCGGGAGGGAAGCGTCTAATCTGCCACAACCTGTTTGGTGGCAGTTGTCGTGCAGCGAGGGAATAACCATCATGTGTGTCAGGAAGGTAGAGAGTTGACAACAAACAAACATGTTTTTAATTGCCAATATTTATGTGTTAACAATTGTCGATTTAAATCCTCTTATTGCTGCCAACACTCCCCCGCAAAACTTCCCAATTTAAAACATTCATTTAAACATAATCCTTACATTTCCAAATGCATCAGTTAAATAGAAGTATATTTACGTAAAGACGAATGACATCATAGCTAATCTATGTCTCAGGAAAGTTAGAGTGCAGAAGTACCAAAAATGAGTGTGTATTATTATTTTTTTCCACTCTGAATAAATTTCAGCTCTCGGTAGTTTGGGAGAAAGGATGAAGGTAATAAAATAATTTACTGAAACCTGAACTTTGCCAACCTGCGTGAAAAGCTCCCTGACGAAGGAGTGAAGGGGTCAACTGAAAGTTAAAGAAAAGGAAAGAAAAGAGAATTGTTTTTTTTTTTCTATTAAAATAAATTGTTTTGATAAACGCAATTTTTTAACCAATGAATACTCGTGCCGAGGGAAATCTGAAATTTTTTGTGTTGACCGCCAAAATCTTTCGGGTAAATCGGAGCCGACTTTTGGCTATAAAAATCCCTGCAATACGACCAGCCGAGGAAGTAGGAAAATTGACTGAAGAGGAGTGGGTGACGCGACGGATACCAGGCAGTGGGAAACGCGAAAACATCTGAAAACCTGGCCGAGCATAGATTCAAATCTTGGCAAGGAAATCATCGTTTTAACGACAGAATTAAGTCTCATTTTCATGTAAAAGAATAGTCGTTTTCACGACAAAGAACAAGTACTGTTCTCAAAACAACGTTCTACTTTAAAAACTCTGAACTCTGAAGGCATGAACGGATTCTATCACGAACTTTGACAACAGACATCAAATCACAAAAACTATTAAGAACATTCACATTTTATACCTTCAAGGTAAATCTACCCTTTTAACTGGGTACGACTTCACTGAGAGACTTTTATTGTATTTTCTTTGTAATTTGTATTGTTTTGTATACAGTTGCATTTTTATGATATTATTTATATTGTAATACAGGGGTCGGCAACTCATTCGACCACGCGGGCCGGATCGTGTTATAAAGACGGGTCGCGGGCTACGAAGGCCATTAATGAAAAATTAAGGAAAATTACATATGTAGACCCCTGTCAACCTAAATATTTAAAACCATAATGAAAATAAACATTGAGAAATCAGAAAAACAAAAGAAAATCTAAAATTAAAAAACACCTAAGAAAAATTACTTTTCCTCAAGGAACGTCAAAATACTTCAAAGTGAAAAAAATCAACCGAAGTGAAATGGATGAAATTATGACGTGTAGGTTTGAAACTGTTATTGAAAATTGTTCCACAAACGAACCACACACACACACACACACACACACACACACACCACACACACACACACACAGACATCAAACAAAAACGAAGCACATACACCCATACATACGAGTACAAATAGTTGCAGACATATACACTTACGTACGTACACATGCGGTATCATCCACACATTCATGAGGCATGTATGTATAATGTGCGTATGTTTAACTGTCTTTAGATTTCTGCTACCTCGCATGTCAGTCCCTCGCTGGCCTCTTTCACTTTATCGTTCCTTTCGCTTCTGTTATCTTTTAATGTAGCCAAGGGTCATAACAAATATGTATCCATTATTTGACATTAAACGTAGGCAACGCAACTTGGTAAAATAAGTCTCATGAAAGATAACTGGCAGTCTAATTCGAAAGCCTTGTCTCTCATGTTAAAAATAGTCATTTATAATCAGGCTCGCGGGCCGGTCAAAACTGCCGACTCTTGTCGTAATACATGATAATGATACAGTTGCATTTTTTATGATATTATTTATATAATATTGATTGTAAACTTGATCTTTTCCCCACAACTACCATTGAGCCTTATTTTAGAAAAAAATAAGTTACTTCTCCAGGAATGCATTACCCTCCCTTTTCAAATGCACAAACCACTAAATTTGTGTATCCCAAATATTTAGTAAAAATTACTTTTCTTTTAATAAAATTGTCTTGGGTTTATATCTCACTGAGCATCTCGTGTCGTTCCTTTTTTACGGTGCACCTTGTTGTCACTTGATCTCTATTCTTCCCAATCTCTTTTAACCGAATTCACAAATATACATTAATAATCTCTTTTTTCCCGTCGCAGTTTTTCATAGTATATCAATAAACGCAATCGAAATACTTCATAAAAATGGTAATGCGGCGCCAAGAAGAGAGTGATTTTTAAAAAAATTATTGCTTTAAATATTGTTTTTAAGCATAATTTCCATCTTAATATATACGGAATAATGATAATACTTCATCTCAAGTCTTCAGATGCCAGTCATTATATGGTATTCTGAATCATGCAATACTGATTTTTTTACGGTTTATCAACCCATTATGGGTTATTTAAAGCCGGAACATATTTTGAATTGTAAGGATAATTCCTTTTTTTGCGAGTGAATATTGCATGAACAATTTTTTTTAATGATTTTTTCCAGTTATATAAGTCCTACTATTTAATCCATAGCTGAGGGAGAAGACTGGATGCATACCTTTTCAAAAGCTATTTGTACGTAAATCATGCAATAGCTCACCAGATGTAAATTCTTTCTTACCTTTCTTTATCCTTGAGTGTTCTCTTTTTATTTCCCAACGGCAGTTCTGTCCACCGCCCAAAAACCATCCGCATTCATCTTTCGAGAAATTGCACGAAAAATCTGAACCTGGAAAATGGAAAACAGTCGCGAGTAAATCAATGAATGAATTCAATAATTGGAAGACAAATAAAGTATTAGATGGTTACAAGTTTATTTCGCAAAAGTATTTTCTCGTTTACTGAATTTGTTTCGCTTAGCAGCTTTTGATCCCGAGGTGGGGAATCAATGAAAGTTAAGTTCGGGCTGAGGGGCAGTACCGACACCGGCTATGATTTTCCCATTAACCTTAAAGAGGTAAAAAGTCAAGGCAAAAGCCTTGATGCCCGAAACATCACTAAAAGAGAAGTATTGATGAAACTGGACATTTTCTAGCAAAACTCACATATACACGTACGGGGGAATCACATAAAGTGAGACCCCGTGATTCTGTGGGAAAATGAAATAAAATCAATAAAGAAAATAATAATAATGAATTTAAAAAAAAAAAGAAAAGAAATACATTTCCCATAGTGCTACTAATAAAGGAACCGGAAATCTGCGCAATTTTCTGACACCACTTCCGAAAAGGATAGAAACGTGCTCTCTTGCATTTTAGTGTTTGGGCGTGTTTTCGTAGAACCTCCACCGACGAAGTAAGTACAACCATTATCTTGGTCGTTCCAACACAGCGCAAAGCTCGATCATTATAGTCATTCTTAACGTTACCCTAACTTACTTCTGGGAGAAAAAAAGAAAATGGACATACCCAAGAAATATAGGGCACTTCGGCGTAGTCGGCAAGTTTGCCTCGCCAGATCAATTGCGACTGACTAGAGAGTTTGATCCTCACTGAGTGATCCGTACTCTCGGCCTTGTGCCACATCTAAGCTAAATTGTGTAATGAAAGCTTGTTTTGCTAGATCATTTACGACAGAGTAGTGAACCCAAAATAATTGCTGAAACACAGAAACCTAATAGAGCAATTTCAAAACCAGTTAGTAATGAAAGCAAATGGTATGAACCAATAAAATATCATCCAAGAAGATCCAAACTTTATGGTCAACCTAAAACCTATAAATTAGGCATTTCAATGTGCTCCATTATATCAAATATTGTTAACGCACCCCCCACCCCACTCACCCCGCCACAAACTGGCAAAAAGACATAACACAAAATTTTAATGTTTCCTCTTGAAGCAATCAATCCTTCACATGTTAAAACTCAGGCAACGTAATTAAAAAACTAATGGGGATAGATAAGAGATAAACTCAAGGTTAATTTAGATGCTTAACCCTTGTGCAAATTAAATGAAACAAGACGAATATTTCTATTATTATTTACTCTTTTTTCGTATTTTCCAATGAAACATGACCCAATGTACATGTTAGTACTTCGTATGTCCATTCCACGAAGTCGTTCCTTGCAGATTGACCACAGATTCTCAATTGGATTTAAATCATGAGAATTTTCGGGCCAGTCTATCGTACTTTGATTTGCTCACTGGTAAGGCTTGCAATTCTATTCGTGCAGCGTTACAATTTTCGTACTCTCACTTGGAGTAATGTCCATCGCAGACAATGGCCGTAGGACAACTAATCGACATTCGAGACAATAGTGTCTGAGCGTGATAAAATTCTAATGCAATCACAGATGACGTAATATTTTTTAAGGCCAAACAAATTCCATCATATACCCCGAAAATAGATTCATATTACTGCACACTACTGCAAATGACCTAATCTGAGAAAAAATACAAATCGATTACACCCTGTCACTCCAATGATTCTAAAACTGACCGTATGATGAAAGAAAGAAAACTAAAGCGATTTTTTTTTCGATTAATTTTCACCAGGGTGTATATCCGTTTACACCCACTTTCCTATTAACAAATACTTAAATCGATCAAAAAAAAAAAAAAAAGAAGGGATCCGAAACAATAAAAAAGAAACCTCTCCCTGCTAAAACCATAAAAAATTTTTTCGTTAATCACCATTTAATGCGTTTTCACTTTTAAGAATAATTTTTATGAACAAAAATTTGGATTAACAATAGGTTCGTCTCTGAGTGCGGTTTTAGTATGCATCTTCTTCGATTTTTTTAGTCTGGTCCTTTCCAGAGTATTTTGCATAAGCAACATCTTTCCGATATATTGATTGCGCTCGATTGTATATAGACTAAACCAAGCCGAACATACGACAAAATTCACTTATGAAACAGAAACAAATAACACTTTACTTTTTCTAGATATTATGTCGCCTTGTACTGACAATAACCTAAAACTAAGTCTCCATAGCAATTCAAATAATAAAAATGATCACAGGAATTCCTAGTCTCTCACAAGAACAACAAAATAAAATCCGAAATAATTATCGGATTCTATTTAAGATCTTTCGGAATTTGTATCCCTTAATATTTATATGAAGAGACGAGATACATTGAAAGTACTCTTAAGCTCCCCCAACAACTTAATTATTTCATATTCAGCAAGAAAGACTTATAAAATATTTAAAGATAGAAAAATGAACTTTTTAAAAATCTTTGATGCTCCAGTGAATATATGTCTTCGGTTATTTCACAGCTTCTGACGCGGTAAGCCTAGAGCCAGAGATTTTAACTTTGTGTCAGGCAAATCTTAACTACACCAACGAAAGATTTTGGGTATTTCGATACCAATCTCACAGTAGGGACGAGGACTCAGCATGCCTCAATATCGGGGATAGATTATTTCTAGGTATAAAGCTGTGTGAATGTACGGATGAAAACTGCATGTTTAAAAATCACTCTATACATCATATATATATATATATATATATATATATATATATATATATATATTAGGATATTACATCGAAAACATGTCAAAATCGCTACACAATTGCAGTTTGCAGTTGTGTTTCGATGCTCTACTTTGTATTGAGCCTTCTTTTAAATTAAATGTTACGAACGTTGGAATTGTATTTGTTCTCATCTTACTTTATATATATATATATATATATATATATATATATATATATATATGAATTCCCAGTAGGTTAGAATTCAGGTAGAACTCAATGTCCAGGACAGAGTAAGAAAAACTGGACTCTCCCGTCGTTTTCGACACAGTTCTTATGACCAATAGATATTCTACCCACAGATATCATTTGATTTTAGTGGTGAAGACGTGCGCAGAACTGCCCACACTTTTTGCAGGAGCCGAATACAGAAAACTGGTGCACAGTATGCCACAAGGTCTCCAAACGCCCTTTCGAAGGTTTTGAATTCAGATTTGTTCTTCTCCTACACCGGTTGCCACACAAGGCTATAGTAGTTAGTCTGCCCTGGTATTTACCAATATATGGGGGGGGAAGTAATAGATTCATACTTTTCCCAAGAATATTAGCTCGTAAGTGAATCTAATGAATTCGAACTCGGCTCTCCGATTCCTCAACCCGAGCCGCAATCCCTTACTGCACTGTGTAGTATTTATTTCGTCTACCGGCCTGAGTACTTAAGAAAACTTTAAAAGAACAATAGAACATGGTTTTATTGTGAAACTCTTCCTAGCCGAGATGTAAAAGCACGTCGGATTAAATGGTGGTTCCACCTACAAAGGAGTTCACAGGTTTGAATCCTGCTGTAGGGTGTATTATCTTTATTAAGCTTACTCAGGTACGCGGGTCGGTAGACGAAACAAATACAGTTTAAAATAAACGGGGCGTCTACTCAAATACGAGTATCCGCAAAAAATAACGTTTGAAGTAACAAACACACACACACACACACGCATATATATATATATATATATATATATATATATATATATATATATATATATATATATATATGTCTGTGTGTGTAAAAGATGGGTTGAAGTTTGTATTAAAACATCCGCGTTCATTTAAGCGTTATTTTTACATACATTCTATTTCTAAAATTGAGCACATTTACCTGTAAATATAGCATTCATTAAAACTATATTTTTATCACGCACACACTCACACACACACATATATATGTCTTTGTATATATATATATATATATATATATATATATATATATATATATTAGGCACCTTCCTTTGAATGCTGATTTGTAGTATCCAAGTTCATTGCTAACATTATACACCTATAATCGTTAGAAGTATAATAGTTTTTACAAAGCTACACTTAGTCAATTAGTGCTATAGATGGAGGCAACAAAATTGCATTTTGGTTATACAATTGTCGAGAAACAACGCATAACATCAAGATCGATTTTAAAGGGAAACTATAAAAATTTTCTTACCGAAGGCTGAAGTCGATGTTAAAAGTACTGCAACAAAGGTGAACATGTTTGTTGCAGATTTCAATGCTTTGTCGATTATCATCGCTTGTCCGTTCTTTTATTAATTCTTTTGGATAGGGAGAATTATTTGTAATGTCCCATCTTTTTTTTCTTGTTTTAGAAAAGATTAGATTAAAGTGGCTTTATCACTGGAAGCAGGTGTTGAAAATTCCATCTTATCTGATATTACGATTAGTTTAGCTGACCGATAATTTACATAAAACCAAAGAATCAAAGGGTGTTTTATTTGGAAGAAATATTGCATGAGTTGGTCTATTTGCTTATTAATCTTTTGTAAGCAGAAAGAAAAGGTAAACATGTTTACTTTTTTGCTTGTTTTTTTATATGCAAGTGTTAATGTAAATTCTTCTTAGATGACATTTTTATTGGAATATGAGTGGCGTTGATTCGTGAAAAGACATGGAAGTTGAAGTTAAGAATTTTGAAATGAGGAAAGTCTGCGAATATTTAAGTCGAGATTCTTTTGCTGATACGGAGCATTTACTGAAGATTTTATTGAAATGCTTCTGTCGAGCACACTCGTAAGGCAGCAAAGTTTCCTTGACATCAAAAGGGATCGACAGACTTGTGTGATTTTTTTTTCAGGCGATTGACATAAGCTGGTGTATGAAAGTTTATAGTCTAATGAAATGTAGAATCAATTCACCATGAAGACACGAAATCGTCCGTCATCGCTCTAAAAGGCACCATATTTTATTAGGGCACCATCTTTTATTAGTATTTATTAGCTTGTTAGTGTGTAAACGTAGACACTTGATGATGATAGTGATTAAATATATATCATAAAAAATAAATGCGAAATGAAATTTATTCTGTGGAGAATTTATTAGTTGGATATTTCTGACATTGTAGATGGTTTTGTATCCATGAACATACATCTTCCTTCATTTCTCTCTTTTCATCATCTGAGAGAAGATATTTTGTCTTCCAAAGACATGGCTGATGCTAATCTACAGGAGATTAATTCATTGCGCCTTATCTGGGTGACGTTTTCCTCGGACATAAAGTGGAAAGATTATATTGATTCGATCAAATCAGGGAAAGACGGAAAGTAAAATATTGCTACCACATCTGGTCTGGTGCTTCTGTTATGTATTTAGAGATTCTTGATAAAGAATACAAAGAAGAATCTGGAATATTATTGGTTCTGATATGGCATCCCATCATCAGGAACTTTCCCAGCGCCGTAACATAGCTTCATTGTGTTTTTCTATAAATATTTTCATAGTAATTGTTCTGATGAACTTCCCTATGTATCTAGATTAGGAATTTAAGCACATTACAAGATTGGCGGCATAGTCTCATAATTTTACAGATGCAATGTCTTGGACCGTAAGTTCTATGTTAAGAGTTCCTTCTCTCGCACTTCTCGCTGATGGAACTCTCTTCTAGTTTCTTGCTTTCCGGCCAACTTTGATCTTTTAAAAATTTAAATGCAATGTCAATCGTTATCTTCTGTATTCTTAATCCCTGTTCTTTTATTGCTCTCTCTCTGTCTCTCTCTGTCTCTCTCTCTCTCTCCTTAATAATGCTTTTTTTTCACATACTCTCACACTCAGTAAGCCTTTGCATCTTAGTGGCTTTATTGCCTTGCTTGGGGTAAAATGCTTAAAAAATATGTCTGGATTTCTGAGATGAAGAGTTATCCTTATTTACATTATTTACATGCGGATTGTTGTCATTATCTTTGTTGTTGTTACCATAATGACAGCAACAAAGATGAGGGTATTAGTCCATATGTAAGTAATGTAAATTGAGACAAAAGAAAACAGTCGTTGTTTCATTTAGTTGTGGCTTTCTTTGCCAGTTGAGATATATTATGAAAGCGTTGGAAAATGATTTTACGTATTTATTTGGAAAAGATGTCAGAATCACCCGATTGCATACTGATAGAAAATAAATTAAGTAGCTATACAAAAATAGAAAGGGGCGTGAGACAAATATTCATCCTCAGATTTATTCAACCTCTACGGTGACGTTATCCTAAAGGGACCGACGACCTTACCATGATTTATTATCGATGGATGCAATCTTAATAATATAAGATACGCAGATAACACAGTGTTGATGGCCGACACGGAAGGGAAACTACAGGACGTCCTAGACCGTGTTGTAGAAGAAAGCGAGAAAAAAGGACTAATTACAAGACAGAAAGTATGGTAATCAGCAAGGGAAAAAAAGCCCAAGATACGACTTACGAATTGGAGATATAAACAACATGAGGTTGCTGAAAAATTCAAATATCTGGAAAGCTTTTTAACTGGGTATAGAAAATGTAACGCCATGATCTGAAGTACGCATTGGACTAGCGAAACAAGCATTCCAAAAGCTAAGCAATGTACTAAGATACGGAAAATATCGTAAAAAAAACAAAGAATTCTGGATTGCTATGAGATATCCATTCTCTTATATGGCAATTAGCCTTAGGAAAACTGTCCAACGTTAAGGAAAAAATTAGAGGCAACAGAAATATGGTTCTAGAGAAGGATATTGGAAATTCCATGAACGAAGTGAGTAGGCAACAAGAAAGTCTTGGATAAAATGGCAAGAGAAAGAACACTTATTTTCAAAATCAGGAAAACGACAGCTGACTTTCCTGGGGCACATCATAAGGAAGAAAGGAAGAAGTGCTTGGAAAGACTTAACCCTCATGAGACATATTGATGAGCTTATGCGAATGGGTGATGGAACGTGGTAGCGGTGTTTTTAACAAAGTAAGAAAAATTGCATAGAGCCACAAAAGACAGAAAGTTGAGGAGAGCCATGAACGCCTACGGTGAAGGGACACAGCACGACGACGACGACGACGACGAAGAAGAAGAAGAAGAAGAAGAAGAAGAAGAAGAAGAAGAAGAAGAAATGGTTTTGGATTTGAACTGTTACAACAATTATAGGAATTTCTTGCCAATTTTAAAGAAGTGTTTGTTGGAATGATGAGATTTGTTGTCAATTATGTGTCAGGATTTCGTAATCGAGTGAAGATAGCTGCAACCCGCGTTCACAGTGCTTCACAATAAGAGATGAGATTGTATTATCTTTTGCCAAAGATGCGCCTTATATCTGTGGGAAACCGGGCTAGGAAGTTTAAGTGGCAAATTTCTCGCAGCCTGAACTTACTGAATATAATTTGGAAAGAATAAATGATTTGTTTATCGGCTCTGAAAATGATGAGGTCACGATTTACGTTTATTTGCTTAGAATGTGTCATTGTCGTCTGTATCGTTAGCAATTCTCCCCTAATGGTTAAAATTCCAATATTTTTTTGCTGGTGCTTAATTTAATATAGAAAAACGATACAATTTTTATTTCCCTGTTCACTCTTTGTTCTATCATAGCATCTGCAGTATTTTCTGATGGGCTTGTTACGACTGATAGTGTCGATTGAGAATTATAGTTAATGTAATGTCGTAAGATGAATGTTTTCTCAGCGTCTTTGGAGTCACTGAATCCTTTATCACATTTCCTTGCCCACCGTAGCTTCGCCTTTGATGTTAAGTCTGTTTGTAAAAAAAAGGCCGTAAGTATATTTGTAAAAAGAGGCAAGAACTTCGAAAGACCTTCGACAGCAGATGAACATAAAAATCAACATGCGTAATTGTCAGACTGAATTTAGCATTAGGAAAGAATAGATAGCATCATTTGGTTCAGGTAATGGTGTGATATCAATTTTATATGTTATATATGTGATATAAACTTTATATCTTATACATGTAATATCGATTTTATATCTTATAGATTGTTCTAATTCCACATGCCATGCCTTTGGATATCTCAGTTTCAGTTAATTCTCCTTTGTAACTGAACTCTTTAAGTTTTTCTTCCCTCTGCATGGTCCAGTGGATGAAAGCGTCGTTCGATTGATCCAAATGTGACATAACCCAAAGCGTTGTGAGTTCAATACCTGGCCACAGCAGAGGGAACAACAATTTGGAGAGTTATCAAAGAGAATTAACTGAAACTGAAATATCCAAGAAAAGGCATAGCGCGTGGAATTAGAAAAATGAACTAATTAAAGTATTAGGTTCGAATTTCCAAGAAATATCACCTGAAGAACGCCGGAGCGTACAACGACCGAAACATCGTAAATATAGCAATAAAGATGAGGACAATAGACCGAACAATGTAAATAGTGTAAGCTAGGATTTATTGATATTTTTTTTAGTGAAAATAAATCAATTATTAACGAACAATGGTAATTAAAGAATGTGTTTCTTGGAACAGTTTATGCTTAAACTTTATACATAAATCTTTTTTCTGTTTCGGCTTCAATAGAAAAAAATCAGGCAAAACAAGAAACGTGGCGAATAGAAAATCAAATAACAATAAAAGCACAACGTATTTTTATCACTGTTCTTCATTTCGTATCACCCACCAGGAAAGAATATAAACAATGAAAAAGGAAAACCTAAGAGATTTCAGAAATAAATAGACAACGAAATCAATCAACACCGAAAGATGCTTGCAGGAGGCATTGTGGTAAAAACGCGGACCATGTGGCTGGTTTTATTTCTTCTGCTTACCACGTTAATCGTGTTATGTGATGGTAAGGTATTGTTTTATATTCTCTCCTGTTTGTGAACTTTGTAAAGTGATTATTCTGAATACTTTTCTTATTTATATCTTAGAAAATGTCTAGAAGGCGTAAGGTGTTATGAAATTTATGAAACCTGACACTGTAGCACAAATGGGACCATCTATCCATCTGTATCATTTCTACCCTATTTTCCTCTCCAGTTTAAGTACACAGATTAAACGAGGCAAATCTGATAAACGAATACAGCTATTTTATTTAAATTATTTACATTCTGACTAATTTTCTCATCTCGGCTGTGATTATCCAAAATTTCAGCCGTTCAACTCGCCGACCTTCTTCAGTCGTCTGTTGATCTGTGTAACCTTTAGGATATTTCGAATAGAAACCTTTATTGTTTTCATTCCATTGCCCATGTCGATCGATATCTCCCTTTGTTCATTTTTCTTTTTTGTACTTCTCAGTCAATGCAAATCTTGCTTCCACTGAGTCTACACTACCTGGCCTAGGGATTGAACTCACAATACTATGCCACCGCATGGGTACTTGAATTTGGTGGCATAGTATTTAATCCTTACGTAGGACAATCCTAAAGCTAGAATTTGGGGCCTTAAGCCTAATTTTATTATTGTCGACCAACTGCTGCGTTGCTGTAAATCTTGAACCCCCATTTCTGTCTCTGTTACTCTTGCTTACTGCTGATGAAGACTTGCTGTTATGTTTAGCCTTCTACACTGTCGTTTCCTTTATTAATGGTTAAATTCTTGGATAACGTACCTTCAAAAATTAACTAAAAGATAAGCATACATGATAATAAAAGATGAGCATAAATGATTTTATCGCCAAAATAAATGTCATTATTAAGAGGAAAGACAAAAGAATTTTCTAATTAGTAAATTGTATTTTGCATCCTTTTTAGGACGTTCGAAAAGTTGGTGAAAATTTTTTGTTTTTCTCGAGTGACCCTAAATTAATAGGAGAAATTTGAGCGTCTTTTTTCCAGTGCAAAACACACTGATTTAGAAATTCTTACAAAAATCAGATATTTTTTCAGATTTTAATGAAACTTCCAGTATTTATGAAAAAAAATGAATGAAATGATTTCTGAAAATTTTTTCTTTTTAGAACATTTTTTTTTACATCTGTAAACAACCACTTATTTAATTCTATGAAATTTCGAGAAATTCTTTTTTTTTTTTTTTTGTAGTGCTTAATATTTGTATCAGTTATAAGGACATTTATTTTAGGGAAAATTTAAATCATGAAATTCTTTTGGTCAAATAGAAAAATCTGCTCTGAATCGTAAAATAAAACTAAGAATTTAATTAGAAAAAGCAGTTTTTATTGTCATTGATGATAGATTAGATACTGATAATTATTTAGGCCTTCGTCTTCTTAACAAAAACTTCTGATGACAGATACATTAAAAAGAAATAAGTGTAAACCATTAAACAAAAAATCACCTACCCACCTCAACCTTTCTTTCTCCAATATTCGTGGCAAACGTTTAGATTTCTGTAGTTTAGAATCTTTTCTCTTGAAATGTTCTCTAGATATCTTTGCACTTTACGAAAATAATTTAAATTCTTCTATCGCTACGAATGAATTCCTTGTTCCAGGATATTTTCTAGTTTGTTGAAAAGATTCTAGCATACATATGCATGGCCACGGTATTAATATCCGGAAAAAATCTTGCAATAACAAAGGAAGTGTCTCTTGAAACCGCAGATTATTATTTGGTGTGCTTTCAACTTTCGTTATTGCACTGTTAGTGAACTCTTTTTCCTTTATCGCTCTATTTCTTCCCAGGACTGTAATATATTTGACAAAATTTCTGACAATATAGAAATGTCTATCTTTCTAAATCCACCTCTCTCTCTCTCTCTCTCTCTCTCTCTCTCTCTCTCTCTCTCTCTCTCTCTCTCTTGTCTTCAGAGATTTTAATGTTCATCTAGTCAAGTGGCTCAATCATTCTAATCTTACTAATGTTACCGGTTTTCAGAATTCGAATTTTCCCGTTCTCAATAACTTGCTTCTTTACTCGATTTATTCATCACCTCCTCTTCTAGCTCTTGTCGAGCATCACAATTCTGTCCACTTGGTAATTCGAATGACGCAGTAATATCTGTAGATATTTCTTTTCCGTCATCTATTACAAAAGAACCTCCAATTCACAAGACGTCTTTCAGCTACCAGCGTACCGATTGGAGTTCATTGGGTGAATTTTTTTTTTTTTTTTTTTTTTGAGATGCCCCGTGGATAGAGATTCTTAACCTTCCTCTTGAGAATTACACCACAGAGGTTTCTTGTTGGGTCAAAGCTGGCATCGACGATTTTGTTCCTTCACGGAGATACCAGGTGAAACCAAAACCTTCTCTTTTGATTACACCAGTCTTTTCTGCCGCTATAGCCCGCAGGAATCACTTCTTCTATGTGCTCCAGCGTAATAGTTCCGATCACAATAGAATCCTATTTCTGCCTGCTCGTAACAATGATAAACATGTCCTCAAAGAGGCTACATCTTTGCGGATAGAATGAGACATTTCAGCGCTTCTAAATAGTCTCGTGAATACTGGTGGTTGTGTAAAAGTGTCTTGAATAAGAGTAAGTATTCTATCCTTCCTCCATTCACTCAATTAGAGGTGTTAACTTATTTTATTGATAAAGTAGAATTCTCAATTTCTATTCGTAAATCATCTGGAGTATATTTGCTCAGTTTTCCACTTAGAACTTCCTATTGAATGATATGGATATCTATGTTTTCTGCTATTATCTCTAAAATAGATCCCCTCAAAGTATGTGGACTTGATGGTATTCCTCAACAAGCCTTAAGAAATGTGATCTCAGATTGGTTTGTCAGTAAACTGTACAATGTGCCTTGCTGCTTCATGCATTCTTGCATATTGAAAATCCTCTTCTGTCATTGCTGTCTTTAAAGGCTCAGGGAAGTCATCTGATCCTTCAAACTATTGGCCTATTATCCTCCTACCTATTTTAGCAAAGTACTACAGGCTCTAATCAACGCTGAATTGATTTTGCACTAGCCTTTTAGATAATCAATATGACTTTTGTTTCTCTAGTTCAAATGCAGATGTGTTAACAGCTATTGTTGAAAGAGTCTATGAAACTTTAGATGTTGAAGCTCGGACTATCTCGAAAGCATTTGACAGAGTTCGGAATTGGCCTTCTTCACAAATTGAAAGGTTACAGTATTTCTGGATGAATTTTTGAACTGGTTCAGTCTTTCTTATCAAATCACGAAATGCGAGTTATCTTGAACGGCCACTCTTCTAGATCATTTTTCAATTAATGCAGGCGTCTCTTGTTCTCTCTCCTTAATAGTTGTTTTTTTCTTCTTTTCTCATATTTTCTAACACACCGTAGCCCCTTAGATCTTATTCGCTATATTACCTTGCTTTGGATGAAATGATAAAAAATTAATTTTTATTATTTTTAAAATTTTAATTGGAATAATTTATAAACTTTTAAATTTTTTAAAATTATGTATTAATTTGTAGTGGTCAAATGATATTGTTATCAAATTAAAACTCCCGAAAGTTTAATGAGTTTTTTCTCTTATTCCTGCGCAGGTAACAAGGATACTTCCTGCGATTTTCAGAGTTCTTCCCGCTGGTGTCATTGGTATTTGGACGAGCGCCATAATTGCCAATGGGAAAGAATTGACAGAAGTGGAGGTAAGCACGTCTTTTCATTCATTGAAATATTTTATTTCATTTCAAGCGATTTGAAAGTTCAGCTTACTTTTAATCTTTTTATTTCCAAAAGGAAATTAAGGATATTTAAATGTGTTACACCTCTTTAATAGTAGACTTAATTCGATAAACGGGTTCGAATCTAGTCGTGGTTTGGTGAATATATTGTCTCCTACTAAACAGATCTTTATTAGATAGTTTCCAGAAATTATTAAATAATTTCCAGAAATGTAACAAATGTTTTTAGTTTACTTTTATAGACAAAGACTTAGCTAAAAAATATTAAGTTGATGATAGGATCACCAATGGGATTATTCCTGATTCTGTAGTTTCCCCATTTTACTTATTGAGAAAAGAAATTTTCTTAAAGAAAATAAATAAAACTCGTTATGAGTCTCATAAGATACCCGGATATGAAATGTTAGGAAAATGCATGTGTGATTACCCGACCTTGTCTACTAATGAACTTCTAACAAAGCCCGCGTTACAATCAGTAGGATAAAAATATGGGCCTCCTTCCTCTTCCTCACAAGATGGCACATTTACACATTTTTCCGGTTTTAATACTTTGTCCATTTTGAATAATTTTCAGTTGAATAAATTGTGGCCAATAACAAGGCAGAAGAAAATACCTTTGGGCGATTAAAGTTTTTGTTCAACTCATAAAAACACACGAGGTGTAAACAAAGATGGCGATTTTAGAACTCTTCTACGAAGGAAAAATAATCCCTTAATAAAAACAGATAACTATAATTTAGTTTTAAAAAAATACCTCATTGGCGTCAGTACGTAAAAAAAGTCTAGTGGGGAAGCTATATATTATGTTTAAGCTGGCAAAAATTAACTCAAAATCACGGCGTTCATGAGATGTGGGTTGAAAAAGCTAAAAATATGGAGTGTACGAAAGATTGTGAGAGAAGAGGAAGTTAGTCTACAAACAGCAAAACAATACGACAAATACATCTACATTTTGTCACTCAGAATTAGCGTCTACTAAGGAATTTAAGACAGTCTCTCGAATTTAATCTACATATAATAATATTATTTTACTACAGACTGCATTAGTAATAAACTGACCCCGAATATTTATGCAAAGATTACATTAAGACCTAGCAGCCATTCCTTCTGTTTTCACATGGATGTTTGCCTAGACTTAACGAAAATTGTTTCAGGCAACTTGAGATAAAATTCCGAGTGCGATCTGCACAAACAGAGAACATGTTATTCCAGTACGCTGCGGGACACGGAAGAATTTTTATCGAGTGCTCCGTAATAGCAGACCCGAATGCAACAGACTTATGCAAATTATTACTTAGCAGAATTATCCTGATAAATGCAGTATGCTGGGAAATTCTTCTTCTCCATAAGATGAGAAGAAAGATAACATAACGAAATACCGAAATTTGATTCCTAAATAAAGTGTAACAATTCAAGTTCTTATAACCTCTCTGGTTTCTGGCTTTTCCTAATTTTCTGAATTCTGTCGAACATATTTTTCTTCTTAGCAACCGACATGAATGAATCCATAGCAACAATTAAATAAGAAAATTAATCCGATCAATAAATAAACCAATTACAATATGAAGAACGGGAAAGAATTTCTGTTCAAATGATTAAAAATATAGATAAAAAAATAACGTATGTATTTTTAAAGATGGAAAGTAACAATAAACTTTCTTGAAATGTGTTAAAATAAATAAATTTTATGTACAAAGAAAATTTAACCCATTCAATACTATGGAAATCATCCTTTCTTTATACTTTCGGCCTTGTGCCACATCTAAGCTACGCTTAGAAAATCAACATTCATTCTCTCACTGACTGAACTTTCTTGTCAATTAATTTTTCTTTTCAAACAATGAGAGCAGCGTTTATGAAACCCAATATTAATTGAATCTTTCCAGCGTTCGTGACGTGTCAATTGTTTTCTTTTCTTTTCCCTTCCTTTTCTTAGAATCCATTATAACTTTCTTTGCAATCTATGCCTCTTTCTTATCCGTGACTCTTCGTTTTTTTTTTCTTTCTTTCTTTAATTTACACACATGAACCAAATGTAGATACGTAATTAGAAACATATTTGTGCCATACATTGTTCGAATTCTTCAAATTGAGTTGTCAGTGATGTTTTATTGTAGGCAACCTCTACTGAATTTTCGATACCTAAATTTTAAAATGAATTTTTAAAAATGAAAAAGCATTCATGAATATATAATTTCAGTTTTAACTGAAAGCTAAATGATTAAATTTACTATTTCCAGTAAGTAAAATATTCTGGTGTATTTCAAATAGAAATTATATAGATCGGAATCTCAACATTTTGGCCGATTTCAGAAAATCTTCTTACAACCATTTTCTTCATTTTAAGAAATTTGTAAACAAAAAAAAATTATCGGTTTTAAAAATCTTCCAAGTTGTGACAGGTTGTTTGAGTAAAATTAGCAAATTTAGAGTTCAATTAATCTGATTTGAAATTAACATTACTTACTTATAGAATAAAAATGTAATATACAAGCATTTCTTAAAGACGGATCCTGTTTTTCCTTTATCTTTATTGACGTATCGATAAGTTCTGATGAGACAACTGCTAGTATGGATGACTACAATTGACATAAATTTACGAAATCTAAGTGAGCGCATTTGGGGGATGGTAAAAAAACGATTAATTTTTACAAATTAACATATTTTCAGCAATTATTTAATATTTTATTAACTTTTACTCACGTTTCAAGATTCTTTATGAAATTTAGGTTTCGTCTCTAAGTTCTTAAGTTTACTAAATTAAACAAAAATTACTTGAAGTATGACCCAAACTAAATTAAATACATAAAATAAAAATATTTAGTGAAATATTAATTAAAAAAGTAAAACTTACTTTGAAATTTTGAATGGATGATTTTCAAAGACGTTAAGGATCAAACAGAACTGAATAATGAAATTGAAAGAATTGCAAGCGCCAGACAACTCTTAAATCACATGAGCTTTTAAAGGATAATATCATTTATGGCTTATCATAGTTAGAAATTGGGAACGTTTATACACTAAAATTTTTTTTTTAATATTTGGGTACAAACGACTGTTATGAGCGTTTCAGTTTTTGATTCATAAATATTATTTTCACTTAACAATATCACCTAACCGCCACCTTGAAGTAATACAGAATTTTAAACGATTTTTTTAATATTATAAATTATTTCATTAGAATTTTAAAAAATGAAAATCATTCTTGTAAAAATTAATTATTCATGGAAAAATTCTTTTAAAGACAATAGTGTCCTTAATAAATCTTATTTACCAATGCAATTAAAAGCTTTTCTAATTAAATAATGTCATAGTTTTATTTCATTTTTTATTTTAAAATTCAGAGCAGATTTTCGATGAAGGGGAATGATTTACATTCTCCAAGGAGACCTGTTTTTAATTAATAAAAAAAATCCCCACCCTAAAAATTGAATTTCTCAAAATCTCAATAAATTAAATAAGTGGGTGGTAACATATGTAAAATAATATTTTAGCAAGATTTTCTAAAAAAAAAAAATTTCAAAATAATTTCATTTATTTCTGAATATTTTCTGAATATGTTCTGAAAGATTCATTAAAATCCAACTATTATTTGATATTTGCAAGAATTTCCAAATCAATGTATTTTTCATCGGAAAATAAGCGCAAAGAAACGCTAATCGTTATTATTACGTCGGTCGTTAATGTTAAAACAAAATTTTTAACCAAAATTTCGAACATGCTAGAAAAGATTTCAAAAAATAATAAAAAATACTTTGGTATTTGCTCTAACACAAACATTTTAATGACAAAACTTTGTTTTTATTGAGTTTGAGACCATCTTTATTATGTTATGCTGTTTTTTTTCTGCGAGAAAGTGGAGGTATCTATTTTATTGGTTTCATTATATAATTTTGAGAATTTTTATTTGTAAAACTTTGGAATATTAAAAATATATAAATTCGAAGACTTTCAATAACTTCAGTGATGAAATATTTTATGTATTGAAATTTGGAGCGATAGACGTCTGATGGTAAGGTAGACGATAATTTTTATTGCCGCCTTTTATTTTTGGAGTAGGAAGCGGGAGACGGCGTCTCCCTTTAGTCAGGAGATATTTTCCTCAGTCAGATATTTATCTTCGGTCGTTTAAGACGTTTTTTATTCTGGCTCCGTGGTTAACTAATTTAGTTTGCCACGTAAAATAAAGTGTTACCTTTAATAATTCGTCTTACAGTTTCAAATTATTTACCTTTAATATTTATTTAGCTTTTAATAGCTATATTACTGGTTTTATGGATGGGAAGAGGGGAGGCTGAATTTTCGCATTGTGAGAAAATTTTATTAGCTTCGGTAGAATACCGTAGCTGAGATTTGTTTATATTTGAAAAACTTTGAAGAAAAGATTTTGTTAGCTTCGGTAGAATTCCGAGGCTAAAAGAAGTAATTTAATTCCCTAGAAGAGGAATTATTGCATTTGATTTGTTTGTTTAAACTCGGAGAGTCAACGTTTCTTCTTGTTTGGCAGAGTCGTTCGATGCGGTGAATTCTGCCCCTATTCACATTCTTTACTTTAAGATTTAAAATATTTTAAAAAGGATATTCTTCATGGAATGAGAGGATTTTAAGATTTTATTAGCTTAGGTTAGGCGTTGTGTTTTCTAATTTTCGATTTCAACTCCTAAGAAAGAGAAAAAGGCTTTCTGAAGAAGAAAAAGAAATGTATTTGAAGAAAAAAAGGAAGATAAAAGAAATTTGTAGAAGAAAGAAGATAAGAGAATCTGAAGAAATTGACTGTTAAAAGATTTCATAACAAATTTTGTTTATTGTAAAAGAAAAGGTTGAAAAAAGACAAGAAAAGAATAAGATGTTTAAGTTGTCAGCTTATAGAATAATACATTCTATATAGACTGACAAAATTATTTATGTAAGTAAATCCTTTTGTTTATCATTATATTTTGCTACTACTTAGCATATGGAACAATATGCATGTAATTTTTGATTTATTAAAAAAATAATAAATTATCTGTGAACAGTATATTTTGGTTGTTATCTAATAATTTTAAATTCGTCTGCTTCATTGGGTAGTTTTGTTGTTATTTTCCTAAGCCGAGAACAATATCAGCAGTTTTAGTCCTGTGTATTAATATATTTATTTATAATTTGAATATATTAATTTAAAATCGTACACGGGTAAAACTTAAATTTATTTGAGAATTTAATTTTTCATTTAAATAATAAAAAGAAAAACTATATAAAACATCATTTTTCTTCAAATTAGTTACAGAATTATTTTAAAAATACTGAAATATTTAAGTGCACCTAATTATAGTTTGTGAAATATTTGTAACATAATTTTAAATACAATTTAGTTTAATTAAAAACTATAAATTATTCATCATACTGTTTATATAAATTTATGAAGTGTATACTTCGAATTTCTATTGTCACACAGAAGATCAAAATGTCTTTTCTTTTATCAAATATCTTCTCAGGTTATTTATACTTAAAAGGAGAAAATCGATGTTCATCCAGGTTCACACGGAAATTTGGTTGGCGCGACAGTGATGCCACAGACTACTTAACAATTGAATATTACGTGACTGGCCCAGGGCCATTTTCATTGTCCGTTTCCAATGAAAAGCGCAGCAGACGAGATTGGACGTGTTCAATTCAACCAGGAAAAAAAAGAAGGTTGGCCCATGTTTCTGTCGGGGGAGATGTGGTAAGAACATTATTTAATAAGAATTCCAATGTGAATTAAAATATTTTCATAGAATTCAATTCTTATAAATCATTCAGACAAAAAAACGAAAAAGAAAACGAAATTTTCTATATCCGTTATTTTTTTTCTAATATACGCCATTCATTTCGATCCAAATCTCATGTAAATATTGTCGTATATTCTCATATTACATAAATATCGCACTATATATGCCCATGATATAAATATTGCAATATAAAATACCATAGCCTCATATTCCCTAATTATAAAATATATAAGTATTTTCTTGAAATTTATCTCGTTAGATATACTCCCATTGATTTAGATACCTCCAATAATTCGCTAAAAAATCAGTATATCACAAGGTCCGAAGCTTCATAAAATCAAAGTTTCATCATTTAAATGTTTATGTTATTATTAAGAGAAAAGAGCAAAGTATTTTTTTTAAATTTTCAAAAAATTTTTTGCTTCTTTCTAACACGTTCTAAATTTTGTCAAAAATCTCGTTTTTTTTTTTTTTTTTTTTTTTTTGTTAACTTGTGATAGTGGAATCTTCCACGTTTGCCAGTCACCTCCGCGGGGAAATGCACTCTTCCCCTGTAGTAATTATCATCATATACATACAAATCATGCGATAATCATTCATTGGTTAATCTCAAAACTAGCTCGCTGATTGGTCAATTCCGACCAATGAGATCGCCTGTACGCGATGAATGATATTTCCCACGTTTTCGATCGGAGCCGATCACGTGATACCCAGCCTTATATAAACGAAACACGTGTAAGCTCTCTCTCTCTCTTGTGTCTCATTCCTTGCTGCCAAAATGTAACATTCAAGAATTCTCGTCTTGACCATGCAGTCAGACGTTAAAGAACATTACAACACTCACGCAAGTACAAGCAGTCAGAATTTTAACCTGGAGAGATGCCAAACTAATCCACGCCAGTCAAAACCTTGACTAGCTATGCTTTTACCGCGCAAACCTCTCTGACTCTGCAAACAACATTACGCTCTCCCAGGATCAATTTCTTACAATACTAAAAAAGTGATAATAACTCACTACTAAACAAGTATTCGTAAACAATCAATCAAACACCAAATCAACTAAAGGTACACAACTCCTACCAATTTTGAACAATAACTTAAACAAACATACGCACACACACTATTGACTGAACTCGCACAAAAGGCATTTTTATACACGACTAAAAATACTTAGTTTAATTTTACGCATAAATCTTAACATCAGCTTTACGCACGCTGAAATCTACACAATCTAATTCAACTATCCTCAATTATTCAAAAATATCCAACCTAATTGTGTATGTCAATTGTACATAAATCAATGTTATTGTTACACTTTTAATTGTTTGTCTTCACTTTGATTTCTCTTCTCGCGTGTTTTGCCTTCAATATTCCTTTTCTTCTTAATCTGTTGTGGATGAATGTTTAAGAACACCGACATCATTAATACTTCGGATAACTCAAAATACATTCGCCAGTCTGCAACATGGTCATTGCCATTTTTTAGTGTAGCAGTTTCGGGGGAAAACCCATTAATTTGGAAATTCTTGCAAAAATCAAATAATTGTCTCAATGTAAGAAATTTTTATAGTATTTTGTTTCAGAACAGATTAATTTAACTTTAAATTTGCTAATTTTACGAAAGTAACGTTACAGAAATGTATCCTGTTTTACTGCGATTTTCAAACACGAAAAATAAGTTTGTTTACATTTCTCTAAAAAAAAGTTAAAAATGGCCGTTTCGATTGTTTTTTCGGAAGCATCGACTAAAAATCATTCAAATTTCTATTTGAAATACTCCACAGTATTTTTCTTTTCTTTTTTTCTGGAATTAGAAAATGTAATACTTTAGATTTCAATTGAAGCGGTTGGAAAGCTTCGAAAAGGATTTTTTCTTTATGAAAATTACATTTAAACCTTCCTTATGTATACCGAATTTTTGGAGGTACCTACAAAGGTCTACATTTGCGTCAATACCTCAATAGGCCTTATAAGTCAAATCAAAATAAAATATAACTTTTTTCGAGCTATATTTAAACAAATTTATAACTTTTCTCAACTTATATTTAAACAAATTTTAGCTTCGGAATTCTACCGGAGCTAATAAAAAATCTTTTTGTACAGAGTCTCCCGAAACGAAAAACTGTCCCTTCCCACATCCCTAAATAAAACCAGTATATAGTATATATATATATATATATATATATATATATATATATATATATATATATATATATATATATAAGTTAAATAAATATTAACTATATTAAAGAAAATAATTCGACACTGTAAGTCGAATATTCGAAGTAACACGTTACTTTGTGTGGCAAACTAAATTAGTTGACCACGGAGCCAGAATACAAAGCGTCTTAATCAACCAAAGAGAATTCTCTGACTGAAGAAAATCTCTCCCGATCAAAAAGAGGTGCCGTCTCCCGCCTCCAACCCCATCGAGGGGTCCGCTACAATTTGGTGACCCCCACGTGATTTCATTAGGCTGGACAATATGGCGACACAATACAAACGAGGCATATTTAACGTTTAGCGACCAGCAGACTCACTACACCATTTTCTACGAACTAACACTATTTTCTTCTGGACGGAAATAGAAAAAACAAAAAAGCAAAAACAAAACAAACACCCGCACCGATGGATCGGAAAACAGTGCTTTCAATGTACAAAAACTTACTGAATTGTAGATATGAAGTTACATTAATATCATAATCTTATTCTTCTATGTGCCGTGTCCTTTCAGCTCGTTGACGATCATGGCTTTCCACAATATCCTGGCCTTTGCAGCTCTGAATAAATGTTGTCTTTTTCCTATCTCTCCCAAACCTAACTCTTCCATGAACTCAAGTTTTCCCGGTATGTTAGGCGTTGTTTCCCTCTGTCCCGCTTGCTGGTATTATGTGAGTAACAAATTTTCCAAGCCTTCTTTCCTCATTATGTTCCGTAGAAATTTCATCCTTCTTCCTGTGTTTCTTTTGATTCCATTGTCTCTAGAACTTCGTCGTATGCTCATGTTCGGTACATGTTATATGTTGTGGCCTGTTTAGGGGCCAGAAAGAAAGACACGGAAGATGAAGGTAGGTTGAACAAGTTTATTGAAATAACAAATATATACAAAGCAAGAGTGTTAGTAATAAGTAGATAGAAGTGTACGTCCGAACTGTAGGTTAACACTGCGTTTCGGCTGCCCCCCGCCACACACGTTAGTAAGGAGGAAGAGTTCATTCTGCTGTAGGTTGGTTACTACAGTATCCTCTGCATCCTTCTGTAGAACCAATTTTTTCAGTTTTGAGTGGATTGTGCCAGCATTCACTGCCATATAAGAGAACTGATATTACGTAAAAATTCAGTACTCGTTTCTTTGTGTCAAACGCATTTTTTCTGTTTTTTAATAATTTGCTTCGGTTTAGGAAGGCATATTTTGCTATCCCAATCTGCATTCTAATTTCAGTGTCGCCAGATATTTAAATTGTTGTACTTGTTTTTATTTCGCTATCCCCAATTTGTAATTTGCCTGTGAGAGGTTGTCTCTTTTGCTAACAGCCATGCATTCTGTATTTTTCCTATTGATATTTGCTTCCTACTTTTCGTTTTCGTTTTCCATAAACTTCTCTAGGAGTTTCTTTTTTTTTTTTTTTTTAGTTTCCTTTCTGTGTTTGCTATCAACACTGTTTGGTTTGCATATCTGATGTTGTTAAGATTATGACCGCCACTAATGAATCCTGATTTTGATTCGCCTGGATTCATAGGTCGAATAGATCTGATGAAAAGACACATCTTTGTCTTACACAATTTCCTATTTTTGTATATATACTGAAACTCATTTTCTACCCATATGCATGCGGTTTGCTTCCAGTATAGGTTCTAGATTCTTCTATCTTTTCCAAATAAACATACCCCACAAAATATTTTAATAAACATTTTAATAAAATATCCTATTCAGTAAAAAAAAAAATCCTTAATTGTTTGAGCTGAATAATTCCCTGATTTTTCTTAAATATTTTAAAGCGGCAGTTTTTGCTTTCATTTTAGAAAAATACATCCATTTTGGTGGTAACACAACACACACACACACACACACACACACACACACACACACACATATATATATATATATATATATATATAAATTGAAAGATAAAGGATTTAAAATTTACTATTTTCAGTATGGAAAAAACTCTGGTGTATTTCAAGCAGAAATTATATTGATCGGAATCGATTTTTTTGCATTAAACTCGATCAAATCGGCCATTATTGACATATTTGTAAACAAAGGTCAATTCTCGGTTTTAAAAAATTTTCAAAAAGTCACGTTTTCACAGACGTAATGTGGCTTCCCTCTCTCTTTTTTATAAATATTTTCATGGAATCTGTTCTGACGAGCTATTTACACTGGTGCCCCGACTGCATAAATTTAAGTGTGTTAGTAGGTTGCCATCTCGGTCCCACCTTTTTACTATCCAAACAGTTAAATGTAACCGCCTCTTCTACTCCAGCAGCTTCTTCTCTCGCACTTCCATACTGTGGAAGACCCTTTCTCTTACTTGCTTTACTGATGACTATAATCTTCAAAAATTTAAATGTAAAGTCAATCAACATCATCTGATGCCTTGATCCCAGTTCTTCTTGGTATCCTTCTCCGTTCTTCTTTAAATCCTCTCCTCAATCCCCACCCCTATACCCAGTCATTTCGCTTAATTTCAGTCTCAATAGACCCTTGCATACTATTATCACTCTCGCCTTATATGGGGTGAAATTTATATAAAGAGATAGATAGATAGATAGATAGATAGATAGATAGATAGATAGATAGATAGATAGATAGATATCCCTACAAAAATAAAGATTAGCGTGTAAGATTGCAGATGGGTTCGTTTGTTTTAATTTCTGTGACATTCATCAAAATCTTTATAGCTGACATTATTTTGGATTTGTTGGAAACGAGCTGATAAAAGAAGATTAATTACTAGTTTGGAGTGACCATAGGCAACGGGTTGTGTGGTCTGATTGAGCGAGAAACACATAAACAGAGAAAGATCATTTTTGAAATTATTACTAAATATATTGAGGATATTTTTCTTCCTTTTCTATACCTGGTCTTTTCGATTTTTTTTTTTTTTGTATAGAAGATCAAATGGGAAGTAATTCAACAATTCTGAAAAATCTTTCTTGATTATAACTCCAAGGAAGTTATTCTTCCTTGGAATTCTACGGAAGATGGCTGAGGAGTTGATATTTATTTCTGTCCTCATAAAAATAAGAGAAACAAATTATGGAATTCAGAAAACAACAATTAATAAATGAATTAACAAAATTTATCACAGACGGATAAAGAAAGAAATGAAGTCGAAGTTATAAACAGGTCAATACAAATTTTCAGTCTGTGTCTCTGAAATATTTACATGTCTTGTGTCTATCGGAGCGAAAGGAAACGTGTCTTGTTGCTCCAAAAGTCAAAGGAATAATATAGTGTCGCCTTTGATTGTCGTTGGAAGAGTGGCTGTCATCTTTAAGTAAAATCTTGGATATTTATAAACATTTATAAAAATTAATTTCATGCAATCTGATTATCTTTTTCAGTATTATATTTACATAACTGGCAAAGTGGCGAAAGGCTCTGGGATAATCATTACCCAAATATGGAACAGTAAGTGACATATTTTGCATAAAATCTTATTGTATAAATGAAAAAAAGGGAACCATCTATAACTTTATAACAAATAATAGCCATAGATGAAGGAAAAAATACAAGAAAGAAAACATTTGAAGAAGACAAGAGAAAAGGTACGCTATATTGAACTGTTATTAATTATATTGTGACTTTATTACGGTTATTATTGTTATTATATACTTTATTATCTCAGCATTCATTCAAGAGGGGTTTGGGTATGATTTAACTAATAACTATTTATTTATTACAGAATTTTACAAATAGATTTTATGATAAGAAACACAGTTCTATCAACGGAAGGATAAGTGAGTCGTTTTCTGTTGTGTGGTTACCCTCTAAAGGTTAAAGAGTGATGTCTGCCATATTTAGCTATATATTGTCTGCATGCAATTCATTATCATTTCTGTTTTTGTTTGTTTTGTGTTTTACAGTATATCTTTTATCATCCTTCTTTATCTTCATGCGTCTCTATAAAATCATTTGCACACACACACACACATGTATATATATATATATATATATATATATATATATATATATATATATATATATATATATTATTTATTTATTTATTAGGATTTTAATTGTTATTATATCGTTTCAGGTTTGCGAGGTAAAAAAGTGCAACATGTCTGTCCAGCTATCTCCCACAACATGGATAACATGTCAACAATAACAAGACCCACGATGACAACAACGACGCTCACTTCGTCAAAACCCACGACAAAAACAATAAAAACAATCACTCCCATAAGATTCACAACAACAGCTATTCCGACAAGATCCACGATCCCCACGACTATAATGCAAATTAAAAATATAACAGCAACAACATCCTCACAGAAATCCACCAGATTGAAGATATCAAAATGGAATTCCACAATAAACATATCAAAATCGTCGGCTCAGAAAACAACAGCAACAATTGTAAAGTCATATTACCAGACGACAGAAACTGTTCTGCCATCAAAGGCTCAAGCGACTTTACTTCCGGTTCGTAATATTACAACCGAAAGCGGAAACAATCCCGAATCAATGACACGTAATATCAACATAGGAAAAACTGATATAGAAATAGAGAAAGAAAAGACAAAGAAAATGATTATTGGAAGCGTTCTCGGTGCTGTCGTCTTTACCATTCTAATGATTTTTCTTACTATTATGGTTATTATTAAAAAACAACGGAAACAAATGAATAATCTGCCTTTTATCATAAATGTCATAGTGGTTGGCAACCAATCTGCCTCAGAAAGAAATGGCAACCTAGCGCAGGAAATTTTACTTCCTTGTCAGTCATAAAAGCGACATGATCGCCGAGGCGTGTATCATGTAGATCACTTAACTGACTAATTGGCGGGAAGTAAAAGTGAAAAATATTTATAAAATCTAGCTTATAAAGGAACTGTCTCGTCTAATGGAATATCGAATTTCCTGTTACATAAACATTTAAAATAACAAGGAATTTGAAAAACAAAAGAATAAAATACTAACAAAACAATTGGTACAAAGTAACGAACAGTAAGATTGCGACCTTAAACTATTGACAAAAGTCATTCTTTAAATGTAATAATGTCGTTTCAACCATCCTGTGAATATTAATTCTATCGATGTTATAATGTTGTGTAAAACTGTTTGTTTTGGGGACTACTCGATGTAGTCAAAAAGGAGCCCTAAATGAGAATGAAAGAAACACATACGACTGTACCTATATACACAGGGCCGGATTAAAATCCATAATGGCCCTAAGCACTTAAAAGAATTTGGTGACCCCATAAATATGAAATCCAAATATAAACAATAATATACCATAAATAAAATAGTAGATGTGTTATGTAAGGTTGGTTAGTAGAGATAAGGCATGCAACCTGCCTTGTTGCATGCTCTTCTTCTGAGGGGATTTTAATATACTTCAACTGAGAAAATGAACGCTCAGCTGAGCAATTCGTGACCCATTAATGTTAGAAATATACGAAAGGCAATGTTTATATTTGGGAAGGTACAACACTCAGTATTGTCTTCTTCAATTATTTTATAAAGTTCAGCATGATTGAATCTTGTTTTTACCATTTTTATACTGCACTGAACTTAAGGCTCACTTGTAAGTAAAACAGCTGCAGCTCAGTTGAGAAATTCGTATTCAACTTATCTGGGTGAGCTTCAATCGGCTTTTGACAACACTGAGATTACCTTTCAATTTCAGTCGATACTGAAGTCATTGAAATGACATTATGTGATACACCACTGAGAAAATAAAATCTCTTTGATATTTCTTTGTATATCTCTTCTCCTTGTCTCAGCTTAGTTTCAAGTTTTTCAACAATTGTGTCAAAGGTGATAATACGAAATTTATCGCCGGAATTCAAATATAGTTTTGGTAAATCTCCATTATTGGACAGAGCCTCGTTCTGATACGTTTATGAGTTTGAGTTGCCTCGTGATTAACATCTACTAGCCTCTTTCCTTTGTAGCTGCTTCATATCTTTCAAGTTCATCTCATGAAGTGCACAGTTGGTCAACAAATGATCCATAAAGATCCGCACCGTTTACATCCTCGTTCTGTAGAACTTGGCTGACTCTAAGGAAATTTTGAAAAATCTCATTTGAAAAAAATAACATCAAAATGAATTCTAGCTCTTGAATCGTTTTTGTCATATTATTTACTTCTATCCTAATGTCACTCCTTTTGTGACTTGTCGAAAATTTTAAGGAAAGATTTCAAAATTGCTGCTGCTATAGCATCTGCTTCCCACCTGGCATGAGAGAAGGAATTTAAGATACTTTCATTTCCAATACAAGCTTTAAAAATATTCCAACGATTGGGTGAGGGGGAAAATGTTTAGAGTAACTGCATTACAGTGAAGAAATTAACCGCCTCTTAACAGCAGTCAACAGCACTTCGGCCTACCAAATTTAGTAGATGGTATATATATATATATATATATATATATATATATATATATATATATATGTGTGTGTGTGTGTGTGTGTGTGTGTGTGTGTGTGTGTGTGTGTGTGAAAATATAGTCTTAAGGTGTGCTATATTTTTGGCATAAGGTTGCTCAATATCAGAGATAGAACGTGTGTAAATATAAAAGTAAACATTGAAGTCTAAGTGTTGACTTCAATGTTTACTTTTATATACTATCAACTCTCCCGTCAAATTCGACGTATTCCCAGGAAACCGACAGCCTGACAACAGCACATGAGATTTGATTATAGTGGTGAAGGTTTCGTGCAGGACCATCCACACTTTTTGAAGGGCCGAATACAGAGACCTGGTGCACTAAGTGCCACAAAGTCCCCAAACGACCCTCCGCAGGTTTTGAATTCAGAGTTGTCCTTCTCCTAGACCAGTTGCCATCCAAGGCTATAGAACCCAGTCTGTCCTGCTATTTACCTATAGATGGCGGGAGAAGAAGAGGATTCACACCTTTCTCAAGGGTATTAGCACGTAAGTGAATGTAATGGATTCGACTGGAATTGGAACTCGGCTCTCCGATTCCTCACTCCAAGCCGTTATCCATTATTCCCCGTGCTTTATATATATATATATATATATATATATATATATATATATATATATATATATATATATATATATATATATATATATATATATATATATATTATATTAGCAAATTTGTTTATTTCTAAATTCCTGTTGCATGCCCTTATGACACCCAGATATGTTAGCAGCGTTGTCGTGAGACTGACGACTACATTTTAAAAATTTCTGCTTACAAACTTCACGTAATTACTGTAGCACCTTATCTTTTATTTCTTCATCTGTCTGTTTTTAATTACGATACTTAACTGATCGATATGTGACGGATCTGGTGCGGAATCTACTGACAAACTAAAATAATCAGAAGATTTTGCTTAGTCAACAATAAGCACGTTGACTTGTTGAGCCATCAGTTGAATGTGTTCCTCATGGGTGGTTTTGGACACGCAAGAAAGATTTCTTTTGCCCGAATTTCCATATTTAAAAATAGATTAAATTGACTTATGAGCTCAAGCATACCTAAAAACATCCCATTTCGCGATGATCCAAATATTTCTTCTGTTCCTCGAAAAACCAAGCCACGTACAGCTAACCGTCGAATAACGGCTGTGACTCATCTCAAGATATGTCCCTAGTAATCACACTCTTCCTTAATTTGTTTTTCCAATTGTTGCCTTAACCTTACACTTTTCTGCGAGTTACGTATACAAGCATTGAGTTTCAGGAATTAGTACTTTTTTCATGAAGAAAAATTACAATAGTTTTTCCTCAGTCACTGAACGCTTCTCTTTTAACAAAATATGAGATCTTTTTAGGGGCACGCACTTTACAAGCAAAACAATAAACAGATCCAATTGACTGCAAATACAATAACCACTCTCTCTTGCATTGTCTTTTGTATTGTCTATTCTACCAACAAAAAAATTTCAACGAACAGTATCTTACTGGTTTGCCACTATTGAAATGCCAGTAAGACTTGTGAAATAGTCCATTGTAGTGTTGACAGCAAGGAGTCCAATAAGCCATGTCCTCAACAAAAAATCAAACCACAACCTTGTATCTTTGGCTATATTTACTTCATCTTTTGCAGACTGAGTGATTTCACCACCATCACCATGGGCCGTTTAAACTTTCATTTTCAGCCTTTATATTAACTCCAGGATCTACTGTAAAGCAATTTGCATCAATATTTGCAGTAGCGATATCAAGAGAATTCACAAACAAAGTAGCGATATCAAGAGAATTCACAAACAAATTGAAATCAGTAGTGAAACGTGTTCTACATGAACCTGCTTGTAATATCTCGATGATTCCAGTATCAATGTCATAAAGGATCAAAGTTGTATTTGGATCTACCTCAGATGACGGAGGTTGGTTTTGATTCGGAATCCGTGTATCATTTTGCGGAGCTTGTGTGAGGAAATCAGTCAGGTTTTTTGTCTTGCACTCTAAATCCAAAGACTTCTTTTGTTTCTTTTTTGATCGATTTCGCTTTCGTTCAATCTTGGTTTTGGGGGATCGGTAAAATATAGAAGCAAGAAGAATATTTTGTTTTAATATTATCTGGCAATCACTATAGTTACACATATCACATCAGAATCATATGAAGAATTTAACATCAAACTTACAGATCAATCATGTACTTTTGTGCTTTAATTAATATAGAAAGATTTTGTCTATATTATTATTTGTGAATTTGTAAACTGAAAAATGATGTTCCTGGGAGCGCGGTATATAAATTAGTAGTCTTGGGACTCGAACCCGCTTAGCGTCGCTTAGATGCAGGTCACCCACCCTGTGTCACGTGATGAAATAAACTAAGTCCCTACCACAACCACATGAGAAATGCACATGGAGACATTTTTAGTACCATGTAGAGTGATGCAATGAATTACATACTCAGCTATAACCACCATGTGTAAAATAAAAGTCAGAAAATATATGCATTGCCAAGAACAGCACTATACACCGAACCGTTTGGCCATTTTCGGGATTTTCACATTTCATAAGCACTACTGATCCACTGAATTATGAAACATTCGAGCATGTGAGCAACGATGAGGTGTTAGATAGGCTACAAACAAGGAGAAGGATTATACTTAACATCAGAAAAAGGCGGCTGAAGTTTCTGGGACACATAATGAGGAAGGAGGACCTGGAGAACCTGATACTCACGGGTCGAATAAAGGGAAAGAGAGAAGGGAAAACAGCACGTGACATACCTGACGGGCTTGAGTAAGTGGATGATAGAACGTGCTCTGGTGAAGGAAGCAGAGGGAAGGAACTTGCTGAGAGTTGCAAGGGATAGAAGGAGGTGGAGAGCCATGATCGCGTACGTCCTGAAAGGACATGGCATATAAAAAGAAAACGAATTACGTTATTTGTGGTCAGTGTCATGAAAATTGAAAGGAGTGATATGAAAACAACGGGAATCAGCTTACTTATAAAGTGCGTGTGTAATTGGCACATCGGATGCTGAGTGAGCGCCACTGCTCTCTCTCTTCTTAGCCGACATAACCAAGACAAGAACAATTGGGTGAACATCCGCTGAGAGTGAGGCTGTTAAGCTCATGTCTTGTGTTGATTTTATACTATTGAGCCGTTATTTTAAGCTAACAGGCACCCACGCTACTAAGACATAATATGTAGATATTTCCTTTTGATCTTTGATACTTTAGAGAAAATATTTTTCTGCTGATAAAGAAAAAAAAGACAGTCGGAATAATTCATGCTTTATTAATCTAATCTTATATCGGTTATCAGTGCAGGATGTGGGGCTGGTGTATCGGGTTCAAGTTCCAGTTGAAGCCGTTGAGTTTAATTGCTACATTAATTTACTTGGAAAGGTACGAATGCATCTCTTCTGAATTAGGAGTCCCTAATAGCCCAGGCCAGGCTCTCGTCTAAGAGAAGCAAAATTCTGAATCCAGAATTTAATCCATGATAACCGACTTACTATAACACCTAGTTTGGGAGGACTGTAACCCTATACTCTATGGGGGGGGGGGCCTGAATGGTCAACTTAGCTCGTAAATGAAATGATTGCTAGCTTGGTGCTGGATGTCATAAGACATCTGTATAGTTTTGTATTAGATGGTAGATAATAAACAAATTTATTTACATTTATTTTTCTTTCCCATACATCTGCATATTCATTTCGATCTGTTCCTTTAATCACACTCCAGAAGTTATCATTAAACGTGGCCTGAAATCTTTCAGCTATTATCTCCATATTCTTTGTTACAATTCTACAGATAGGATATTTAGCGACAATGTGTGATACGCAGTTAATGACGAATAAATTTCTATAACAAAGGCATTTACAATAAAAATAATTACGGTTAATTTGCAGTTTAGCACCCGCGCTCAGTTCGCATTAAAAAATTCCAGAATACTTACATTTATGTGTAAGTGTACATGTTTCATTCGAATCTGGCTTGATAAATTTGATAAAATCTACCGTTTTGGAGTTATCGACAATAAAAGTTTGAATTCATTCGCGTCGCGGCAGCCATTACTAGCGTTGTTTGCATACATTCGCTACGGAAAGCTAAGCGCAGAAAAGGACGTAGTTAACGGCCATATTTACTGATCTTACTTGTTTCAACTTGTCTCAATTACTGCGCAAGAGATCTATATTGCGTGCGCAATAATCAAGACAAATGAATATTTCACTCATAGCTATTCCGCAGCGAATGTATGCAAACAACGCCAGAAAATGAATCCGAACTTTTATTGTCGATAACTCCAAAACGGTAGATTTTAGCAAATTTATCAAGCCAGATTCTAATGAAGCATGTAGAATTACACAGAAATGTAAGTATTCTGGAAAATTTTAATGCGAACTGAGCGCGGGTGCTAAACTGCAAATTAACCAAAATTACTTTCAATGATTTCTTATAAAAGCCCTTTTTCGTTTTTTTTTTTTTTTTTTTTTTATCACTGCCTACCGGCTGACATTACTGCTATTCCATCACGTCCTGCTTTACTTTATTCATGTTTGCATTTCCTCCTTTATGTGCAATATCTGTTCAGGCGGTAGGAAGTTATGATTCTACACAATTTCTTGTCCTTTGTAGCTCTTAGTATAGTTTGTCTTTTCACAACCCTAGCAAAACCTGTTCTGTCATTCATTTACGCAAGCTCGTTAGACAGGTTATTAACTGTTTCGCTCTGTACCTCTTACCTTCAATATATTCTGCGAGTGTCAAATTCTCCCCATTATTTGTCCTGGAAAGTTCAGTAGTCTCTTTCAGATTCTAAGTATAAGTTTCCGTTTTGTTCCCATTTTCCATAAAACTTCCTCATTAATCATATGTTCCGTCTATGATATTCTTAGCATCCTTCTGTAGAACCTCATTTCTGTTACTTTTAGTCCCTTCTTCATCTGTGAGGTGATTGTCTACAATTCACAGCCATATAGGGAGACCGATATTTATATAACAGTTCATCCCTCTTTGATTTAAGATAGCTCCTGCTGAGGGCGCTTGATTGAGCCTTCAGTACAATAAGTAGGAAGGTGTAAATGCAATAAGCAACAATAAACTACAGAAGAACTTAAAATTGATTGCTGCATTTAAGTATTGCATTAATATTTAAACTTACCTTTTAAAAGTTCAATAATTCTTCTGTCATATTGATGTATGTAAGTCCTTACTTTACTTACAAAAAAGTATTTCTATTTCATGGGTAACTTAAAAATTGTTATAGTTTAAAAAATTCATCTAAAAAGTTCACATAAAAAAAATGCCGAAGACAATCGCAGTAATGAAAACTTGAAATGCACAACGCAACCCGTAGCGACCGTTAATGACGTAGAATGGAAGATAAACAGATGTATGTCACGTTGGAAATAGTGAAACACATAACACACACACACACACACACATATATATATATATATATATATATATATATATATATATATATATATATATATATATATATATATATAAATCGATTCTCCCGTCGGGTTCGACGTATGAGGGTCAAGCAGATCAGTTTCCAGGAAACTGACCGCCCGACACCGGCACATGAGATTCGATTATAGTGGTGAAGGTTTCGTGCAGGACCATCCACACTTTTTGAAGGGCCGAATACAGAGACCTGGTGCACTACGTGCCACAAGGTTCCTCATGTTTTGAATTCAGAGTTGTCCTTCTCCTAGACCAGTTGCCATCCAAGGCTATAGAACCCAGTCTGTCCTGCTATTTTACCCATAGCTGGAGGGAGAAGAAGGGGATTAGCACGTAAGTGAATGTAATGGATTCAACCTGGATTCGAACTCGGCTCTGCCGATTCCTCAATCCAAGCCGATATCCATTACTCCACCGTGCCTCCAATATATATTCCAATTATATCCGTTTAGGTGAAACTTAGGTAGGTTTTCTGACTCACTAGGTTTATCTAGGTCTGCTCTACGGTTGTATTGAGCGCTTTGTTAGTTAGTTGTTTACTCGTATAGGGTTTTTTTCTTTGGGCTTCAGACCTGCATCTGTGCGATTTTTTGTCAACAGAAGTTCATGTTTGTAGCTCTTTCTTTTTTTAAAACCTTTTTTCCCTCGAGATTGATTTTATTAGCAAATCAAAAATTCGAGGGTTTTCAAAAACGAGTCTATATATATATATATATATATATATATTATATATATATATATATATATATATATATATATATATATATATATGTGTGTCTGGAGGATAATATATCTATAATTACCTTCCCAGATCAAAACAAATTACTAAATAGACAATAAGAACTCATCTCAAAATGCACTTAAACAAATTTTTACTACGTTACTTAGAAAGCGAAAAGTAAAAATAAATAAAAAAATAAAAATAATGAAAAAATAATATATATGTGCGTGTGTGTGTGTGTACGTGTGTATGTGTATCTGTCTGTTTGTGTGGAAGTGGATATTGAGGTCAACACCCAGCGGTGACTGCTTCACGCTTAAATTCAATCGTCAGACCCTGTGCATTGTGCTTTGGCTCGACTGTTTAGATATGTTGGCAAGCGATGCATTATGGGTTGGTCTATTGTATTATTTTAATGGTTATTGGGTGGACAGTAACAGTTATGTTTCGAATTATGTTTCGGATACTGAGTGTAAACAATTGTGTATTGGAATGCTGGTTCGTGGCTATTTTATAGTGTTTTTGCTTCTTTTTTTTACTGATTGCTTTGTTATTTGTTGCTGAATGTTATTATTACGTTTACTTATGTTTATACTTACCTTTGTAGCTTGTTAATTTGTTTATTATCTACTTAATTATCTTTTATTATCTTTATTATCTACTTAATTTATTTACTTATTCATAGATTTGTATTAATTTATTATACTTATTTATTTTTTCTTTATTTTATTTTTCTTCATTTATTTTTCTTTTTTATTAATTTTTAGTTTTCGCTTTTTAAGTTACGTAGTAAAAATTTGTTTAATTGCATTTTGAGATGAGTTCTGATTGTTTAGTAATTTGTTTTGATCTGATTGTTTAGTAATTTGTTTTGATCTGATAGTTTAGTAATTTGTTTTGATCTGGGAAGGTAATTATAGCTATATTATCCTACAGACAGAGTTTACAGATTATGGATTTATAGTTATAGGCTGATGTTGTTTTCTTTATTTTCCGTAATATTTTTGGTGTGGTTTTGCTTTGTTTTTAATTTCCCATACATGTTTAGAAAGCATTCTACTGGTCTCGTATTTACTATTAGATGTTTTGTGTGCATAGTTTATTTGTTTCCAGGGTCCTTCAGTTACGCCTATGTAAATTTGTTCTTCGTTATCTGCTGATTTTAAAGTGGCTTGATATATTATATTGTTCTGTAATCAATTTTCGTTTAAGGACATTTGTTCTTTGCTCTGCAGTTACAGGTGGATTTGATTTGTGTGGGTGGTTTCTTGGTTGTTTTCTTGTTGCGTTTTTTATTATTTCTGTCATGTTGTGCAACTATCGCTGTACTTTTTTGCTGAATATCTTGTTGAGAGTGCTTGATACGGGGGAAGTGTTTGTCCATGAGCTAAATGAATATTTTTCATACGTTTATTTTTATTCTTTGTTGTGTGGTGGGTTGAAAAATATGATGTTTCTTTCCTGTTGTTTTTTTTTTGTACTGTGTAGTGTTTATGTGAGTGTTGTCGAAAATCTACAATCTTTTAGCGCTATTTCATAATCTTTTTCTGCCTCGTTGAAGATGGTTTCATTAGAAGAATTGTCAGATAAGACGCGTTGATTGTGGGATCTACTTTATTATTGATGGCGGGTGGTTGGAAGATGTGTGCATATAGAGTGATTTGTTATTAGGTTGTCTATGTGGTTGATATGTACCTTTTCTTAGGTTAAATCTGACATGTAGGAAATCTACTTTTTGTATGTTAGGTTTTATGTCTATGTTTTTTATTCCATATTTTTTATTATTTTTATTTATTTATTTATTTATTTATTTATTTTTTTTTTTTTTTGGTTATACCTGTTTTTTTCTGTTTCTGTTCGGATCATGAGACCGTCGTCGCTGTAGAAGCCTATATCATTTTTATCAATTATTTTACTTAGTTCATGTAATAAATGTATACCTATAAGCTCACAGATCTCTGCATTGAATAAAGCTTCTGTTTCAATAGTTGACTGGGAATCTAAGTACATTTGTGATTCTGGTCTGAAATCTGTACTGATAAGGGAATGAAGTAGCTGCCATATGACATAATTACGGAGCGATGTATTGAAACGAATAGCAAGCTTGAACTTTTCTCGTTCATTGTTTCACTATTTCAGTCCTTCGAGATATTGAGATATAGATTTTGTAGCACCAGAATATCTCAAGTAGACAGAGCGCACCTTTTTTTGAAAACAGTATTCGAAATCCTTGGATTTACATGGCTTCGAACAAAGATTACTGGCGTATAAAGCAGGTCTGGCTATCAAGTTTTATCAAACAGCTCAGCCTTGAGAGATAAATAATTGCACAAGACTATACTGATACCGTTTCAATGTGTCTGTGTGTTTGTTGCCGCATCACCAAAAAAGCGGACTATTGTAGCGCAATTTTCGTTAACAGTCAAATCTCTGCAACACCGTATCCTCACCCCACTGGACACACGCACTCCATAAGACCGGCCGTTGATCCGATATGGTCCAGTATTAGAGGTTAGACACAAGTCTCCGGTTCCCAATATCAGTTCGAAGCCAGCCTCCAGCCACGTTGTGATTGTTTTGATCCTGGAAAATGGTCATCAGATCGTAGAAATCCGGAACCTCTCTGTTGGTCCACCTGCGCGTTCATCCGCTGAGAATCAGGTTAACAGAAAAAATAAATATAACCAAGTCGATTCGATTTTAAAAGGACAAAAATCTTTTTTTTAGATATATATAAAAGCAAACACACACAAAAATGTTTTTGTTGCACAAGGTTGAATGTTTCTTGTATGTGAACAATAACCAAACAAGTAGAAATAATTCCAATAATTTCGGTAAGGGGAGATGTCGCCTTCTTTTTACCAGTTTTTGGTCTGTGTTTAGTGCAACTACTACAACCTTCCCGTTCTCAGTAGTAGTGATAGTAGTAGTAATATTAGTAGTAGCAGAAGTAGTGGTACTTAAATGTTAACGGTGGTATTTCGCTTCTTCGCCCTCAGCTTCAGCAACACACAGCGGACGCTTCCTTTTCAATCGTCTCTCCACTCAGTTTGACAGCATTCGAAGACTTTGACTCGTATATATATAGTTACTTTGACTAGTATATATATCCATACTTGAGTTCTAATATTAACCCTTTGTGCCCTGACCACCGTTTTACCGGTCGTAACGCCCAGTCACCGGTTGAACATTGGTAGAGAAAAATGAACGGTAGGTAAACACTTGTAACTACTTTTATATCTACTGCGAAACATTACATACCAATTATTTGCGAATTTTCACTCAGGGATTCTGGCAGAAAGGGTTAAGATTGTCCAGGAACATAGGGCTTAAAGGGTGATGTAATGGAATAACCTCTCATAGCTTTGATCATATTTTGGTATGGGAGATGAGGAACTTAGTTTTTGAAACATTAACACCTTAAGTGGTACATGTAAAAAAAAACTACCTGGATTAAACCTTTGAGACTTGACCACCGCTTTACCGGTGTTAGAGAAAAATGACATAATACCCAGCTACAGGTTGAACAGTTGTAGAAAAAAATGACTTAATGCCTACCCACCGGTTGAACGGTGGTTAAACACTTACAACTTTTTTTTCATGTCTACCGTGAAACATTACATAGCAATTATTTGCGAATTTTGACTCAGGAGCTCAGGTAGAAGAAGGGTTAAAATTGTTCAGGAACTCAGTGTTCAAATGTTTAATTAACAATGTTCATCTTTCTGAAATTTTTTGTGCAGTGCTTCGAATTGGTAAAGATGTTTCTCCGCATTAATTATTTCTTTGATCCCTGACCACCGCTTTATTGGCGGTAGAGAAAAATGACGTAATGCCCCGACACCAGTTGAACAGTTGTAGAGGAAAATTACTTAATGCCCCGACACCAGTTGAACAGTTGGAGAAGAAAATTACTTAATGCCCAGCCACCAGTTGAACAGTTGTAGAGGAAAGTTACTTAATGCCCAGCCACCAGTTGAACAGTTGTAGAAGAAAATTACTTAATGCCCCGACACCAGTTGAACAGTTGTAGAGGAAAATTACTTAATGCCCAGCCACCAGTTGAACAGTTGGAGAAGAAAATTTTAATGACACCAGTTGAACAGTTGTAGAGGAAAATTACTTAATGCCCCGACACCAGTTGAACAGTTTTTGACACCAGTTGAACAGTTGTAGAGGAAAATTACTTAATGCCCTGACACCAGTTGAACAGTTGGAAAGAAAATTGTTTAATGCCCGACACCAGTTGAACAGTTGTAGAAGAAAATTACTTAATGCCCAGACACCAGTTGAACAGTGCCCAGCCACCAGTTGAACAGTTGTAGAGGAAAATTACTTAATGCCCCGACACCAGTTGAACAGTTGTAGAGGAAAATTACTTAATGCCCAGCCACCAGTTGAACAGTTGGAGAAGAAAATTACTTAATGCCCCGACACCAGTTGAACAGTTGTAGAGGAAAATTTAATGACACCAGTTGAACAGTTGGAGAAGAAAATTACTTAATGCCCCGACACCAGTTGAACAGTTGTAGAGGAAAAACTTAATTACTTAATGCCCAGACACCAGTTGAACAGTTGTAGAAGAAAATTACTTAATGCCCAGCCACCAGTTGAACAGTTGACTTAATGCCCAGACACCAGTTGAACAGTTGTAGAGGAAAATTACTTAATGCCAAGCCACCAGTTGAACAGAAAATTACTTAATGCCCCGACACCAGTTGAACAGTTGTAGAGGAAAATTACTTAATGCCCAGCCACCAGTTGAACAGTTGTAGAAGAAAATTACTTAATGCCCCGACACCAGTTGAACAGTTGTAGAGGAAAATTACTTAATGCCCAGCCACCAGTTGAACAGTTGTAGAAGAAAATTACTTAATGCCCCGACACCAGTTGAACAGTTGTAGAGGAAAATTACTGAATGCCCAGCCACCAGTTGAACAGTTGTAGAAGAAAATTACTTAATGCCCCGACACCAGTTGAACAGTTGTAGAGATGCCCAGAGGAAAATTACTTAATGCCCTGACACCAGTTGAACAGTTGTAGAGAAAATTAGAAAAATTGAACAGTTGTAGAAGAAAATACTTAATGCCCCGACACCAGTTGAACAGTTGTAGAGGAAAATTACTTAATGCCCAGCCACCAGTTGAACAGTTGTAGAAGAAAATTACTTAATGCCCCGACACCAGTTGAACAGTTGTAGAGGAAAATTACATAATGCCCAGCCACCAGTTGAACAGTTGTAGAAGAAAATTACTTAATGACACCAGTTGAACAGTTGTGAAAATTACTTAATGCCCAGCCACCAGTTGAACAGTTGTAGAGGAAAATTACTTAATGCCCCGACACCAGTTGAACAGTTGTAGAGGAAAATTACTTAATGCCCAGCCACCCAGTTAATGCCCCGAACAGTTGAACAGTTGAAGAAAATTACTTAATGCCCCGACACCAGTTGAACAGTTGAACAGTTGTAGAGGAAAATTACTTAATGCCCAGCCACCAGTTGAACCTTAATGCCCCGACACCAGTTGAACAGTTGTAGAGGAAAATTACTTAATGCCCAGCCACCAGTTGAACAGTTGTAGAAGAAAAACTTAATGCCCCGACACCAGTTGAACAGGTGTTAATGCCCAGGCACAGTTGAACAGTTGAACACTTAATGCCCCGACACCAGTTGAACAGTTGTAGAGGAAAATTACTTTGCCCAGCCAAGTTGAACCTTAATGCCCCGACACCAGTTGAAAGTTGTAGAAAATTACTTAATGCCCAGCCACCAGTTGAACAGTTGTAGAAGAAAATTACTTAATGCCCAGACACCAGTTGAACAGTTGAACAGTTGGAGAAAATTACTTTAATGCCCCGACACCAGTTGAACAGTTGTAGAGGAAAAATTTAATGCCCAGCCACCAGTTGAACAGTTGTAGAAGAACCAGTTGAACAGTTGTAGAGGAAAATTACTTAATGCCCCGACACCAGTTGAACAGTTGGAGAAGAAAATTACTTAATGCCAAGACACCAGTTGAACAGTTGTAGAGGAAAATTACTTAATGCCAGTTGAACAGTTGTAGAAGACACCAGTTGAAAAGTTGCCCAGAGTTGAAAAGTTTAGAAGAAAATTACTTAATGCCCAGCCACCAGTTGCTTAATGTCCTGACACCAGTTGAACAGTTGAACAGTTGTAGAAGAAAATTACTTAATGCCCAGACACCAGTTGAACAGTTGAACAGTTGTAGAGGAAAATTACTTAATGCCCAGCCACCAGTTGAACAGTTGTAGAAGAAAATTACTTAATGCCCCCGACACCAGTTGAACAGTTGTAGAGGAAAATTACTTAATGCCCCGACACCAGTTGAACAGTTGGAGAAGAAAATTACTTAATGCCCCGACACCAGTTGAACAGTTGTAGAGAAAATTACTTAATGCCCAGCCACCAGTTGAACAGTTGTAGAAGAAAATTGAACAGTTGTAGAGGAAAATTACTTAATGCCCTTAATGCCCAGCCACCAGTTGAACAGTTTGAAAATTACTTAATGCCCGACTCCAGTTGAACAGTTGTAGAGGAAAATTACTTAATGCCCTGACACCAGTTGAACAGTTGTAGAGGAAAATTACTTAATGCCCCGACACCAGTTGAACAGTTGGAGAAGGACATGCCCAGACACCAGTTGAACAGTTGTAGAAGGAAAATTACTTAATGACCCAGTTGACTTAACCAGACACCAGTTGAACAGTTGTAGAGGAAAATTACTTAATGCCCCGACACCAGTTGAACAGTTGGAGAAGAAAATTACTTAATGCCCCGACACCAGTTGAACAGTTGTAGAGGAAAATTACTTAATGCCCAGCCACCAGTTGAACAGTTGTAGAGGAAAATTACTTAATGCCCCGACACCAGTTGAACAGTTGTAGAGGAAAATTACTTAATGCCCAGCCACCAGTTGAACAGTTGAAAAACTTAATGCCCCGACACCAGTTGAACAGTTGTAGAGGAAAATTACTTAATGCCCAGACACCAGTTGAACAGTTGGAGAAGAAAAAATTACTTAATGCCCCGACACCAGTTGAACAGTTGTAGAGGAAAATTACTTAATGCCCAGCCACCAGTTAAACAGTTGTAGAAGGAAATTACTTAATGACACCCAGCCACCAGTTGAACAGTTGTAGAACAGTTGTAGAGGAAAATTACTTAATGCCAAGCCACCAGTTGAACAGTTGTAGAAGAAAATTACTTAATTGACACCAGTTGAAAAAAGAAAATTACTTAATGCCCAGCCACCAGTTGAACAGTTGTAGAAAATTACTTAAAATTACTTAATGCCCAGCCACCAGTTGAACAGTTGTAGAGGAAAAATGCCCCTGACACCAGTTGAACAGTTGTGAAAATTACTTAATGCCCGACACCACTTAACCACCAGTTGAACAGTTTGAAAATTACTTAATGCCCAGCCACCAGTTGAAGAAAATTACTTAATGCCCCGACACCAGTTGAACAGTTGTAGAGGAAAATTACTGAATGCCCAGCCACCAGTTGAACAGTTGTAGAAGAAAATTACTTAATGCCCCGACACCAGTTGAACAGTTGCCCTTAATGCCCAGCCACCAGTTGAACAGTTGTAGAAGAAAATTACTTAATGCCCCGACACCAGTTGAACAGTTGTAGAGGAAAATTACATAATGCCCAGCCACCAGTTGAACAGTTGTAGAAGAAAATTACTTAATGACACCAGTTGAACAGTTGTAGAGGACATGCCCAGCCACCAGTTGAACAGTTGAAAATTACTTAATGCCCCGACACCAGTTGAACAGTTGTAGAGGAAAATTACTTAATGCCCAGCCACCAGTTGAACAGTTGTAGAAGAAAATTGAACAGTTGTAGAGAAAATTACTTAATGCCCCTTAATGCCCCGACACCAGTTGAACAGTTGTAGAGGAAAAATTAATGCCCAGCCACCAGTTGAACAGTTGTAGAAGAAAATGACACCCAGCCCAGCCACCAGTTGAACAGTTGTAGAAGAAAATTACTTAATGCCCCGACACCAGTTGAACAGGTGTAGAGGAAAATTACTTAATGCCCAGGCACCAGTTGAACAGTTGTAGAAGAAAATTACTTAATGCCCGACACCACTTAATGCCCAGCCACCAGTTGAACAGTTGTAGAAGAAAATTACTTAATGACACCAGTTGAACAGTTGTAGAGGAAAATTACTTAATGCCCAGCCACCAGTTGAACAGTTGTAGAAGAAAATTAAATGCCCCGACACCAGTTGAACAGTTGTAGAGGAAAATGCCTTAATGCCCCGACACCAGTTGAACAGTTGAAGAAAATTTCTTAATGCCCCGACACCAGTTGAACAGTTGTAGAGGAAAATTACTTAATGCCCAGCCACCAGTTGAACAGTTGTAGAAGAAAATTACTTAATGCCCCGACAAGTTGAACAGTTGTAAGGCCTTAATGAGCCACCAGTTGAACAGTTGTAGAAGTAATGCCCCGACACCAGTTGAACAGTTGTAGAAAAAATTACTTAATGCCCCGACACCAGTTGAACAGTTGGAGAAGAAAATTACTTAAACACCAGTTGAACAGTTGTAGAGGAAAATTACTTAATGCCCAGCCACCAGTTGAACAGTTGTAGAAGAAAATTACTTAATGCCCCGACACCAGTTGAACAGTTGTAGAGGAAAATTACTTAATGCCCCGACACCAGTTGAACAGTTGGAGAAGAAAATTACTTAATGCCCCCGACACAGTTGAACAGTTTGAAAATTACTTAATGCCCAGCCACCAGTTGAACAGTTGTAGAAGAAAATTACTTAATGCCCCGACACCAGTTGAACAGTTGTAGAGGAAAATTACTTAATGCCCAGCCACCAGTTGAACAGTTGTAGAAGAAAATTACTTAATGCCCAGCCACCAGTTGAACAGTTGTAGAAGAAAATTACTTAATGTCCCGACTCCAGTTGAACAGTTGTAGAGGAAAATTACTTAATGCCCAGCCACCAGTTGAACAGTTGTAGAAGAAAATTACTTAATGCCCCAACACCAGTTGAACAGTTGTAGAGGAAAATTACTTAATGCCCCGACACCAGTTGAACAGTTGTAGAGGAAAATTACTTAATGCCCAGCCACCAGTTGAACAGTTGTAGAAGAAAATTACTTAATGCCCCGACACCAGTTGAACAGTTGTAGAGGAAAATTACTTAATTTGACACCAGTTGAACAGTTGGAGAAGAAAATTACTTAATGCCCCGACACCAGTTGAACAGTTGTAGAGGAAAATTACTTAATGCCCAGCCACCAGTTGAACAGTTGTAGAAGAAAATTGAAAAGTTTAATGCCCAGCCACCAGTTGAACAGTTGAAAGAAAATTACTTAATTGACACCAGTTGAACAGTTGTAGAGGAAAATTACTTAATGCCCAGCCATTGTTGAACAGTTGTAGAAGAAAATTACTTAATGCCCCGACTCCAGTTGAACAGTTGTAGAGGAAAATTACTTAATGCCCAGCCACCAGTTGAACAGTTGTAGAAGAAAATTACTTAATGCCCCAACACCAGTTGAACAGTTGTAGAGGAAAATTACTTAATGCCCCGACACCAGTTGAACAGTTGGAGAAGAAAATTACTTAATTGACACCAGTTGAACAGTTGGAGAAGAAAATTACTTAATGGACACCAGTTGAACAGTTGTAGAGGAAAATTACTTAATGCCCCGACACCAGTTGAACAGTTGTAGAAGAAAATTACTTAATGCCCCGACACCAGTTGAACAGTTGTAGAGGAAAATTACTTAATGCCCAGCCACCAGTTGAACAGTTGTAGAAGAAAATTACTTAATGCCCCGACACCAGTTGTAGAGGAAAATTTAATGCCCCGACACCAGTTGAACAGTTGGAGAAGAAAATTACTTAATGCCCAGACACCAGTTGAACAGTTGTAGAGGAAAATTACTTAATGCCCCGACACCAGTTGAACAGTTGTAGAGGAAAATTACTTAATGCCCAGCCACCAGTTGAACAGTTGTAGAAGAAAATTACTTAATGCCCCGACACCAGTTGAACAGTTGTAGAGGAAAATTACTTAATGCCCCGACACCAGTTGAACAGTTGGAGAAGAAAATTACTTAATGCCCCGACACCAGTTGAACAGTTGTAGAGGAAAATTACTTAATGCCCAGCCACCAGTTGAACAGTTGGTAAGCACTTGTAACTATTTTTATATCTACCTTGAAACATTACATAACAATTATTTGCGAATTTTTCTCTCAGGGGCTCAGGCAGAAAGGTTAAAATTGTTCAGGAACGCACGGCTCAAAGAGTTAATATCATTTTCTTTTGTTTGTTATAAATATTTTCTGTCTGTATTTCAGGGATGAGGAGCTATCATTATTTATAATATTTAGATGCGGACTGTCCTTATCTTCATTGTTGTTATCACAACGTTTCGGCCGTTTTACTCTCCGGTCTGACGAAGAAGAGAGAGCCGACAACCGAAACATTATAATAGCAATAAAAAAGATCGGCCTTATTGTCTTTAGAATATCATGAACTATTTTCCATCTGACATAAATTGTTTAAGGTGGAACCAAATTTACAAAATTAATCCACTTCAAATTCATATCTACTTAAACTGAGGCGATAAACTGAAAACTTTGGGTGTCGTGTAAAGCTTTTGTGTTTAAAGGCCAAATCTGATAGAGTCATATCAATTTTGAACGAGTGAACTGAGAAGAACCATTGATACTTTAGGTAGATATTTGTTATTTAAGAAATAGCATGATATGACGTTTATACAGGGATAGACTTGAGAAGAGTTCCTTGAACTTTGAGAAATTTAAGGGGATAAGTAGTTTGATAAACTATCGATTATTCATTTTCATGTGCAGTCTTGTGTTAAGAATGCGGTTCTGTGAATTTATTAAGGAATCACATCCATGTAATATATTAGCCATTAGTTTTATACCATTTCTCTCTTCGGTCGGTGTTTACGAAAATTCTCTTTTTATTAAATTAAATTAATTTTTTTAAAGTTAAATGAATCATAATTTTGACAAATTCGACGTAGAAAAAATATTTTTCATCGAAATCACTCAGCAGAGTTGGCTCTGAGATCCTATCAATTGTTATAAAAATAGAATCTTGACTTAACACACTCAGTTTCTTTTGCCTATTCCTATTTATTTGAACTTTCTCACAAACTAAAACTTCACGTATCAACTAGCACACACCAGTTCATCTTTATGGAAGTAACAACTAGATACAAGCAGTTTCCACTTCTTATAGCACACCTATAAAAAAGTAACACTAAATAAACTATTATTAAAACATTGTCTTTTTTAGCTTCTTCCACGAGAGAACAATTTCCACAGGTGCCAAAAAGAATTAGTTTCTCACATAGCATTTCCACATTGCATGCAAATGATTAGGGTGAGAAATACGTCTTCATGTTTTCGGGAATGACTGAAGCAATCAATTATTTTGCCATACGTTTTTATATGTGTTCTTGCATTTACCATCTATAATATTGACCTAACTCCTTCTGTCACGCTTTATATCTACAAGGGTCAGATTAGACAAAAATGGAGTATTGCTGCTATGTCTGGACTGTAGCTGTTCAAGCTTCTCTTACTAACCTTGAGTTAAAAAACATTGACGCAGACTTGTTGAAGACATTTTCCACCCTACAACCTCTTTCCTCACAGACGCAACGTTACAAGCTGATGCTACTCTTTCACTACTCACATGGAAAATGTTCAGATGACCTCTGCTCTTTAGTTCCACCAATTCAGATATTTACAGCTAGGACACACAATGCTACTTCCACGGAGTTGAATCGTCATCGTTTCCTTCTTGTTCTAGATATATGGAGAAAGTTTCACAGCTTTTTCACAAGAGTTTTGTAAAATAGACTCCCGCTTAGGTGCTTCCCTGAACACTTCAGTTTTAACCTCTTTGTTATCTCCCCTTATCCTTATAACCTTCAGTTCCATTCATATTACACACCTCATTTTTAATGACAGTTCTGACTGTGATGCACTATCTAGAGTGGCTCTTGTGCCTTGTAACGGGTGAAATTTAGTTTTAAACAATTCTTATAAGGCATGAAAATAAAACACCGACGAATGAAGACGAAAGAATGTACATTTTATTCTTATCTACGCAGTAAAATTAATTAGTGCAATGTTGGCTACAAATTTTGTTTGGTTTCGGAGTTAAATATGAAAGATAAGAATAATAGCACTATGCTTCACATCGGAAGAGAGACTACGGATGAGTGAAAACTTCTCAGCGAAGCTGTCTCAATATTTAATTGGTAACAAAGTAAACATGACGTCAGTCTAGGGCAATACTGACATAATATTGACCTCAGTATTAACTAATTCAATGTGGACGATTCTCTTAACTAGCCGCCTTCATTTGATCTGCATGAAAACAATACTTGTTCGAATCAATCGTTATGTTCCCTGAATGTAGATGACGCACTTCCAATTTCACCCGCTGCTGCTTTTTGTTTATAGTATTTTATTTCTGGTTTATGCTTATCTGTACCTTTTTTTTAGGACATCTCTCGTATATCTAAAGTTTAAAATAATGAAGACATATGAACTGGAGAAAAAAAAAACAAGCCTTGATCCAACGTCACAGCTAAACATCAAGGACGGGTTTCCCTGTGGTAGGGACGCAAAAAAAACAAACGAGGACCCTGATCTCTCATATATGCGCATCCGCGTGGCACTATATCCATAGTACCAGATTCGTCTTCACTCTTTATCGTCCTCAGGAACGATGGGACAGCAATTTTCGATCGAATATCCGAGAAGATTGATAATATCCTCACCGAATTTTCCTCGGCTAGCTCAAAGTGTAGATAAGCACAAGCGGTTCAGGCCAAGGTTAAAAAGAAACAAATTGGATCCCGTAAATTCTGGAAGACCATCAGCCAAATTATGAACATAGGCAAAACGGCTTTGCCGACTTTTATAAATGGCCCCTCGATAGACAAGCCGAAGCTCTTCGCTTCGATTTTGCCTCGAACTCAACGCTAGATAACAAAGGCCATCCCCTTCCCAACTTCTCACGTCTCACTGAGCACAATTTCATTAATATTTTCATTACAACATGGGATGTTTGAAGACTTATCAAAAGCCTTGACCCTAGGAAATTCACTGGCCAAGACAAAATTCCAGTGTTTAAGAATATCAACTTGGAACTATCCCCGATCCTAGCAAAGTCATTTAACCACTGCTTGAAGGAGAAATCCTTCCAAAGCCTGCGGATGTGACACTATGTGCTACTGGCAAACGGAAAGAGAAGGGTTAAAAAAAATGGAACGATAGATAAAAATGAAGTGAAATTGCTTTTAATTTTGAAAGTCTATTCTTTAAACTAGAGACGGCTTGAAGAAAGTGACTTTGTTGTTTTGGGGAAAGATATTACCAAAGAGGCCATCTGGAAAAGCTGGGCTGATAATTGATTGATGGCGCTGTCTTAAAGTAGAAGTTACGAAAACATCTCTGAAGAGCCATCCGAGAAGGAAAGTCGACGGAAAAGATAATATTTGGTAATTTTAAGGACAAGGCAGAATTGAGAATCTGATTTATTACACCTATCAAAAAGTGGAAATTGTAAACAAATCGAGAAATAGAATTTCTTTGTGTAATGACCCAGCCCAGGGTTCTTAAGGTGCGATTAAGCTAATAAAATATGAAGACAGCTACCGAAAGAAACAGATGTTAATTTTTTTATTGTATGAACAAGACTAAGCTGGAAAAAAAGCTGCTGACGAGAAATTAAAATGATAATTCTAATTAATGACCTACGGTGTTTAAAAATCAGATTTGTCAAAATGACAACCGAAGTTAAAGGCTTAGGAGAAATGCTAAGAAGGACGGAGGGATTGCCTACGCCCATTGAGAAGTGATAGTGCGAAGTATAAATAAAAGAAAGGAGGATTTATCGGGGCGGATCAGTACCTGCGACTGCTGTCCATAAGAAAAGGGATCTCCCAAATTTAGAAAGATAATTAATTTTTCAAAGCCAGACAACGAAGAACTCTAGTTGGAAGATAGGAGAAACACCGGGCCACATCAACCCTATGCCAGTCTTGGGTAAAAGTCAATATAAGCGGAACACTGAAGCGACCAGCCCAGTTCCAGAGTCGCCAGCTAGAGACGCAAACGAGACCAGACAGCTGGAGGAGCTTCCAAAAAGAAGAACTTCCGACTTAAGCCTTGTTCCAGACTTAGCTAAATTGGGCAAAGTGTCACGATAGAATTCAAGGTGTGAAAGGTTAATATTTCTGTAGAAAGAATATAAACCATATAGAAAATAGATCCTAAAGAAATTCCTGTCTTTTCTTTATTTCGTCTTCAAATAACATTTTTTTTATTTTCCCTTGTGGCATAAGTTCGCCATGATTCGAACCAGCACTACAATTGCTGACGACAACTCGGTCTTTGACAGCTCTGTGATCAGACAAACACAATGTGGTGTGGAGCCGGACGCAGACTAGAACGGCCAACGGCAGTATTGACCAACGTAGGAACTGATCCAGAATCGACCGGCGAGAAGGGTCATAATTAGTTGCCGTAGACCAGGACTGACCGTGCGTGTCATAATTGGCACCCGTAACAAAAGGATACACCCCGGTTTGACTACGACCAAACCAAGAACATCAGACAAGCAAGCCGAAAAAGAAGAAAGAAAAAAAACCCAAAAAGGAGTGAAAAGAACAAACGGATTTTGGTCATTTTGACCACCATACGGTTTTGTAAACACACCAGACAAATTTTTTTTCGTTAAACTCGCAGCGACCAGCGACCAGCGACAAGCGATAGGTAGGACACTTTTTGGTTTCCCTGAAATGTCTCAATTTTTGTTGAATGCACCTCTTTTTTGTTTTGATATTCCTAAAGCTTCTTAATTGCTCACGTGTTCAGTACATGGCATTCTCAACATCCTTCTGTAGAACCATATTTATGTCATCTCAAGTTTCTTCATCTTTGAGGAAATTGCTCCGTATTTACCGTCATATAGGAGGACAAATACGACATAACAGTTACGCCGTCATTTTTAAACTAATTTTCCTCAATACATTTATTAATTATTGGAAAGTAAATTTCGTGTTCGGATGTCAATACTAAATTGTTCGTGCTTTGTTAAAAAAAAAAGGCCAAAATATTTAAATTGTTCGTCCTTGCTTGATTTTGATATTTACAATGTGTAATTCACGTCTTGGGATGTTCATCATGCTATCAACCATACATTCTGTCTTTTTTTTTATAATTGGTGTTTAGTCCTTTCTTTTCTCTTTCCTTTACTACCTTCTCTAGAAGTCCCTGCAATTTACATTCTGCGTCTGCTATCAACACTGTGTCATCTGCATATCTCATGTTGTCAAGATTGTGACCACCATTAATATATCTTGCTAGAACTTCTAGTTCTCTTTAGGTACACCTCGCTGTAAAGGTTGAATAAGTCTGGTGAGAAGAGACATTCTTTTCTCAGTTTAGCTTTGTCTGGGATCAGAATTATAAAATTACACACGTGGTGAGCCTTTGTGGCCGATGAAAGTGATCCTTGTCAAGTCTGACAATGGATGTAACAATTTTTGTTATAGTTTTTAATGCCTGGATGGGAGTCATGGGAGACTTCAAAGCAATTTAGATTACAGCATTACAGGAATCCACAGCTGTATTTGAACCCAAAGTCAAAGCATCCACTCTGACCTAAATCTCTTTTTTATTCAAGTGATGCCTTTTACCTTCTAAGCCATATTAGGCCCGAATTCAAATTTTGGGAAATTATCTAACGATTTAGCAATTTCGCTAACAGTATAGCAATACAGGATTCGACAACTGCATCAGATTCCCCAAAACATAGCAATCAGTCTAACACAAATCTCTTTTTATGTAAGTGATGTCTTTTACCATATCAGCCCTACTGGGATTTGTATTAAAATTTTTAGATTTTGTCGAATTTTTATGTTTGCCTTTGCAATGATATTCAAATAGCTTTCTCCTATGACTGGACCTTTGTTAATTAATTGTTTAACATAATCTTGCACAAGAAATGTGACATTTTGTTAGTTTCATCAATAGACAGCCTTAAAAATCAGCATTGTTAGTCGATGGAAATAATAATAGGAGGTGGGGCATGTTTCTATTCGATATCATGGCTTTCACCTTGGTTCAAATTCGTAATATTGGCGTCGATAAAAAATACTTAACTATATCAGGTACCGAAAAATGTCTATAATGCAATAATCTCCTTAGCACTGTTGGATTTATTGACGTTTGTTTATACTGAAAATAAGTCAATTAATAACCAGTTGTTATAATTAAAAACGTTTCTCGAGACAATTTTCAGCTTTAACTTTATAAGTATGCTAAAAAATAGATAATTTTTTTTTCAGGCTCCATGTCAACAGAAAACATCAGACAAAAAAAGAAACCCGGTGATCAAAAATCAATTGATTATAAATACACAACATTCTTATCTAGCATATTTCTAAGAAACGCGTACTTTGGCCCTCTTTTCGTATCACCCACCAGAAAAAATATAATCAATGAAAAAGGAAAACCTAAGAGATTTCAGAAATAAATAGACAACGAAATCAATCAACACCGAAAGACGCTTGCAGGAGGCATTGTGGTAAAAACGCGGACCATGTGGCTGGTTTTATTTCTTCTGCTTACCACGTTAATCGTGTTATGTGATGGTAAGGTATTGTTTTATATTCTCTCCTGTTTGTGAACTTTGTAAAGTGATTATTCTGAATACTTTTCTTATTTATATCTTAGAAAATGTCTAGAAGGCGTAAGGTGTTATGAAATTTATGAAACCTGACACTGTAGCACAAATGGGACCATCTATCCATCTGTACCATTTCTGTACCATGTCATCAGTTTAAATAACAAGAATACAAACTACGTAAGGTGAATATAACAAACGAACAAAAGGCCATCATGACTCAATACATATTCTTTTTCTTTATTGTCTGTGAACTGTCATAGGAATTCTTAGGAAAGATGGTGGAGTAGTTTCCCATTTCCTTCTCTCTTGTTTTGGAATTCATAGTTTTTCTTCTTGGAATTGTTGCCATCTAAGGCTAGAGAGCCCGCTCTATAGTGCTGTTTAATGCACAGCTGGGGAAGAAGATACGAATGTCTCTTTTTTCAAGGGGATCTGTTTGAAAGTGAACACAACAGACTTGCTTAGAATTTGAACTCGGCTCGCCGATGCCACTTTTCACGCCCCTATCCGTTACTCTCCACGAACGAAGACCTTTTAATTTGTAGGGAACTGTTCGGAAAGTAACATCGTATTTGGAAAGAGATAAACAAAAATGGATGCCAAACGTAATTAATTAAATTAAATTTTATTAATCAATAATGGAGTCATTTGATAATTTAACTCAACGCAAAAACAATTTTACGTTTTCTGTCAGTGTTGGTGATTTTAACGAGAACAAAGCTAACATACCTCAATTGGTGTCTTCCTTATTTCTAAATATCCTGGCACGGAGAGAATCAAAAGAAACAAGAATTGGAAGTTGTAAGGTTTGGTTTATGCGAAGGAAGAAGAGGAAGATGGGAGGAGGAGAAAGAGAATGATAGGGGAGGAGGAGGAAGAGGATGGGAGGAGGAGGCGAAGATAAAACATTCTTTCCGCTTTGTTTTGCTGTGAACGGTTGTAGTGATTTTCTAAGTGTAGCTTAGATGTGGCACAAGGCCGAAAGTATGGAGCATCCAGCTGTGAGCAGTTGTATATTGTCATGGTGCAAGAGGAATGGCTTTCTCTTCAACAAAACTACTCATTTCTCGTGGATTCCGCCAATTATTCGATTAAAAAATAAAAGCCGCATTGTTGATATTAAAGCCCTACAGCGACAGTTTTTTTTTTCAGGACCCAGACTCTCATGGGTAGGCTATAACAAATTAAGTATAGTAGAAAAGAAATTGAACATGGAATAGGTTGTGCCAGCAGTTGTTTTGCCCAACGCCGCAACAACAACAACAACCTTAAAATGCGAGTCATGTTCTTAAATAACCTCTTCATATCGAGACTTTCTGATCGAGACTATATATGATTCCAAACCATTTCAGATATATCTAAACTGTCTACTGTATACAACCGTTTCCTAAGATCTATGGTGAAAAAAAGGTTTTAAACGAATGAAGAACTGTACCAAATAACAGAAACCACATCACTTGACGACTTCAAACAGCGGCAACAACTAAAATGGATAGCACATGTAGATCTAACAGAAAATAATGACATAATCAAAATGTAAACATTCCACACCACTTCAAATAGAAGGTTAGGAAGGAAACCCCCATCAATACTGGAAAGTATGATAACAACTACTGGACATGATAAGCCTATTTTCCTAAAAATATGTTTATGGGGGGAAGACTTTATAAATTTCGGTCAATGAATGTGCAATGTTTCCTTATAAGGAAACGGCTATTGTCATTAACCATTACCATACCTGCCATGTTCCATCAGACATAGGGCAAAACTTGTATGACTGAAATCCTAGATTCTATATTTGGATCAATTCAACATAAGATGATAAGAATTTTTTTCTTTTTCTTCTTTAGTTTCATAAATTTGAACGCCTGTTTATTAATTAATAATTATCTTTATTCATTGCAAAATTCCTTCCCCACCCCCCCTCCTGGCATTTTTGGTAATGGAGTGTTTCATATTATTTTAGTAACGTGTAGAGATTTGCTTAACTTATTAAAAATACCTAGCCCTATGTTGTTAATTAGTTCCAGAGGTTACGGCTTAGGTCGAAATAACCCCAACTATAAACCGTAAATAAGCACTTCCTATTGCCTATTACAATATCTCTGATATGTATATACAGTGTTCTGAATAAAATAATTAATTTCCACCTTATCTTCTAGCGATATAGCCTTATGCTTAGCATTAGCACTAGCACTGGGACTTTTCTTCGGGGCATTGGACAAAAATGTATTCTAAATCATAATGTAAACAAGACTGAATTCAAAATTGGTGTTGGAGTGGAAAACAACTCGCGAGTGTCGCTTGTTTTGACGCTTCAAATATTCTTAATGGCCGACGAAAAATCGATTAAAACGATCTAAGACGAGCTTTATTTTTCCATATAATATTTAAGAAAAACCGACGTATCTTTGAAAATGACTTAACTCGAAACGACTTAAGTCGAGCTATCACTGTAAAAGTAAAGTTTGAAATTATTAGAAGATTGTGTTCGCCTAAAACACAATCTACTGGTTAAGGAAACGATTATAGGAATTTTTACATAATATTCTTAGTAGTAAGCGCACAATATATATATGTATATTTATATATATGTGTGTGTGTGAGTGTGTGTGTGTGTGTGTGTAAAATAAAAACGAATAATAAAAATAATAAAAAAGAAAAAGCCAACACTCAATAAGATTAACTATGAACGCGGCCACAGTGTCCTGGCCGTGTTTAGAAGAAGAAAAAAACAAAAAAACATTGACATAACTCCAGATATATACAGAAAAACCTACACATTCAATTAAAAATTAAAAAAAAAACAACATCCTTAATAATGGCTAATAAAATAGCCGAAAGTGCTCGGATATATAGAATATTTTGGTTATGAACAGAAAAAAATCACTTATACAAACACAAGAAAATTGAATAGAAATCTTAATCATAGTACCATATGTTTAAAAATTGCATACAAGTATAAAAAATATAAAAAATTACAAGTTTTTGTACAAACGTCGCTTGCCTTGAGAAAATGGTTGTATTAGTAATCAACCAGATAAAACGAATAAAACTCAACCACCATGAATGAAAAACATTGTTTTTCTTCTCTTAAATTGCACTTTTCTCTAAGTGTTAGAATAAATTAAAATAATAATAATAATAATAATAACTGTATATTATTTGGCCATGATACAAAATAAAAGTATGATGAGAAAAAAAAATCCGTTGAGAAAGGATACAGACGTCTCCGAAAATTCCGATTTTTAACATTTTTCTCAATGCTTAGATTTTGTCTGACGGCCTAATAATAATAATAATAATAATAATAATAATAATAATAATTATTATTATTATTATTATTATTATTAATAATAATATTATTCTGTCTTTTTCGAATTTCTCTTATCGATCCCTAAACTTTTGTGGTGTGATGAGTTTGAGATATTTTTCACCAATGCCTTCATTATATTCTTGTCATGACAGCTATATCTCTTCTTGGGAGGAAATTGGAAAGAGAGAAAATTGATTGTCTCTGTAACTTCAATGTAGTTTTCAATACACATACATATATATATATATATATATATATATATATATATATATATATATATATATATATATATATATATATAGGGTGTCACAGGACAACTCCGAATTAAGAACTAACAGAGTGTCGTTTGAAAGCCTTTCGTATTCGACTCTTCCAAAAGATGTGGTTGCTTCTGCACAAGGCTTCAACCCCCATAAACGAAAGATATGCCCGGGTGGTCTGACTATTGATACTAAGAACTGAACTGCTTGAACCTCATAATTCAAAAACGACGTGAGAGTCCAGTAGTATATATATATATATATATATATATATATATATATATATATATATATATATAAAACATTAGGCAGCATATGATTTACATACAAAGAAATAATCACACATAGAATCAATCAGAAGTATTAATGCGATTATTAGCGACATCCATCGCTAGAAAACATAATATATGCATTAAAATCCTGTTCATCCATAGTGCGAGTTTGATCCTCGTCGATAAACTTGTTGTCTGTAGTTTTCAGTTTATTTGATGTTAAAATGCTAGTACTTACTAATAGGCTTCTATTCATTATCAGGCATGTTTTTTTCCTTATAAAATCAAAAACTTGAGACGATATACCTGTATGTCGACCGAAAGATGTTTTTTGAATATCTGCTATTATTGACGGTTGTGTAAGATCTCGGAACGTGCAAAGACGCAACGCTAAGTTTTTCAAAATTTTAAGTGAGAATTTCATTTAAATATTTCTTGTGATGTGTTAAATCCACGTATTCTATTTTTATAAGTGTATTCAGTTTTTGTCATGAACTAAATATATAGTTCAATAATATAGTGTAATGTCTTAGTAGTAGTTTTTTTTATAGGAATTTTTTTTAATTTTTTATATATATATATGTATGGGTTTATTTATATTATTCTTGAACTATATATATATATAAATATAAACAATATATATAAATATAAACAAGAACAACATCTATTCCATACCTGAAGATGTCTGTAGGAACAGACGAAAGCTTGTAGTAAAAATAAGAACTAATACGGCAGAAATTTATAGAAACAAGGATCTTTTCATTCATAACGGATTCGGAGGTTTTTGTATATTATTTGAATTGTTTGCGATGATGGATTTCTCGCCAATTAAATCATTAACCTTTGCATTTGTTTTTTGTGTGAATAATTCATGAATATAAATATATATATATATTCAGTTGTATGGATATGAGTTGGAACAAAGTCATCATATCCATACTACTGAATGTGTTAACTAAATCACTGATATTAGGCGCTTTCCACTAAGTACTGTGCATATAAAATAATATATATATATATATACATATATATATATATATATACTGACATCTTGCGAAGAATTGGAGGTACCTAATATATATATATATGTGTGTGTGTGTGTGTGTGTGTGTGTGTGTGTGTGTGTGTGTGTGTGTGTGTATATTGTATGTATATGTAGGGATATATGTGTACATGTATTTATATATATATATATATATATATGCGTGTTTTTTTTTGTTTTTTTTTTTGCATGATTTGATTTTAAATAGAAGAAATTAGATCATTATAATGGCGTTTAAATTTAATATTCTTAATATTTAATATCACCTTATCTTGTAATGCTCTATAATTAGGTTTGTTGAATATATTTTTATCTTCTGAAGGGATTTTCTTTTTAAAAATGATAATTTATATTTAAATTTACCATTATTTAACTAGTAATAATAATATCAGCAAATTTCCTTTAATAATATGTAACACTTCAAAAATTACCTGAATTAAAACTTTAACTATGGAATCAAAATTAAATCTAAATAAATTTCAAATATTAAAATATAGATTATGATTATGGAATGTATATATAATTTATGTATGAAGATGAATGATATTTTGTGTATATTATTACATGTGTGTCTATGTGTGTATTTGTACTTATTAATGTGAGTATGTATGTATAAATTTATAGAAATAGATTTGTGAGAGATATATAAGAAAAAACAAAATCTTTAATATTACCCTCGAATACCATTAAATAATGAAACCTAAACCTTAATTAAACTTACCAATATAACAATAAATAAAAATTGCATTCACAAATTATTTTAGATATTAATATAGATAAATTTTATTGTTACCGTAGTTTTCTTCCTATACTGTGAAACACAATGTGTCGGGTAAATGAACTATTGTAATTTTAAATATTTCTATTTATGTTCTCGATAAATATATTTATTACAATAGTATTTAACTTGTACTAAATCCCTAAACTAGTTACTTAAAAAATTAAATACTTAAATTAATATCTTCCAATTTTTTAGACACCTAATTTTCTATCAAACATTGTAATCTATCTTTTACATAATTTTGTTAAAACAAAATTACAACTTCTTTCGATTCACTTCCGTCTCCCCCTCCCTCTTTACCATAAAAATCTTTTGAATATGTCTGTCTTTTTTCCCCCCTTTTTCTCTCTTTCGATTCACTTTCCTCTCCCCCTCCCTCTTTGCCATAAAACTTTTTTGAATACGTCTGGCCTTTTTTCCCCTTTTTCTCTCTTTCGATTCACTTCCCTCTCCCCCTCCCTCTTTGCAATAAAACTCTTTTGGATACGTCTGCTTTTTTCCACTTTTTCTTTCTTTTTCCCTTTACTTTATTTCCTTTCCTCCCTATTCCTATATATCACTTCCTTTTTCTTTTACCAATTAAATAGGTCAAGGTTAGGTCACTCCTCCTACCCCAATTTAAGGCTTATTTAAGAGAGATATAAATTTAACCCTCCCTATATTTTGTATTGTCTCTTTAACCGCCACCTTCACCCTCCCTGTTTAATTACAAAAATTACACTACCCATCAATTTCTAATCACATTTTTCCTCTCATTTCATTGTTGGAAGTGTTACCTGATGATCCGAAATCCTTTAAAAAGGATTTTGGTGAAATAAATTATTGTAATGGTACCTTAAAGTGTCTGTTGTTCATTAAATATATATATATTGTTGAAACTTGAATAAAGCATGGAATAATAATAATACAACACAAAATGTACTTAAACAAAATGTATTGACACAAGAACGTGTACACAATATTTACAGATAGTTGGTATATTCTTGGGAAGACCGTTCCTGTAGAATCAGTTGACTTAGTCGCAGTCGGGCAGAGTCTCTGGATTGGATCTCTTCTTCCTCCTCCGTCTTCCCGGTACCAACCATATTTATATGGTCGGTACTCCACTATGTAAATTAGGTGGATCGTACCACAACATATATATATATATATATATATATATATATATATATGGTATAGGAGCAGCAGATCATTATTCAAACATATATTGTTAAAACAGACAATGAATGTCTATTATGTTTAGAACCGCATTACGAATTTACGACCGTTATCATCGCGTAGCAAACTTCTATGTAAACAAAACAGGATGTCATCTTTGACGGTGAACATCTCTGTTGTCATGTCCATATAACCACTCTGATGATGGCTCATGATGTGTCGAAAGCTGAGATCGACGACCAATATAATAAAGAACTATTCAAATGTTGGACATGTTTTGTCTATATTTTCTCTTAAAACTAAAGCGTCGATTGGAAAGGCTCATGATAAAACATAATAGATATTCGTTGCCTGTTATATTTAACAATACATATATATATATAATTCAAGGATAATATTATTATATATATATAATTATATATATATATATATAATTATTTATAGCATATATATATATATATATATATATATATATAATTCAAGAATAATATAAATAAATCAATATATATACACTGATTTGAATGAAAGCTTTTCCTATGTCAATTTGTTCAAAAATTAATTTTCTTTTCTTGCTTACTTATTTCACTAATATAAATTATACCCAAAACATGGCGTACTCTATTAAAAGCCATGTCATAGTGCAACTCTTTCCCAGGAATTGCTGCAAAAACTCTCCAGTTATGGAACTTCTGGGACTGCTCTGTCAATTATCAACCCCTTCCTAACAGGTAGGACCCTACAGAAGGTTCTTACGTGTTTGATAGGTCACTTCATGTTAACGGCCAGTCATTAAGATCAATACCGGTGTTACACGTTTTCATTACTCCTCTCTTTCTACTGCATGTTAATGATCTGCCTAAGAGAATACTTCGATAGTTATTGAGTATAAATGCGGATGATACAACGGTTTAAATGTGTACCTACAAATATCTGGAAGATAGCAGCACATCTCTCTTCTGACCTAGCAAATATGGTTCAATGGGGAAAGGACTGACTTGTAATATTCAGTACAGCCAAAATCAAAGTAATAACGCTCCACCACGACTGAGCAGACCTGGATGGTCACATTTCGATGGATGGGATTCTCTCAAGGAAGCTCCTTTATCTTGAACGTCTATTGGGACTCAAGCTCTCTCCAGGTCTCATGTGGAACTCACATATCCTATCTATTGCTAAAAACGCTGGATTGGTTCAGTGTACCACTCCAGTAAGTATCTGACTCCTCCTGCTATACACTATTTTACTGATTAGACGAAAAATGGAGAAATGCTTTCATGTTTGGGTTAAAGCTACCCAGTCCTCACTTGCCTGTCTTGACAGAGTTCAAACGCATCTACGCGGCTCTGTGGGTGATGAATTACTTTCAGCCGTAAAACCACTTTCCCTCAGACAAAACGTCGCGAACCTCTCGCTGCTCTATCGCTACTTCTGTGGCATGTGTTATGAAAAATTATATTCTTTGTTCCTACCACCCGACTGCCCTTTACAAGTGAACTCGCTATGCCACGTACACAAGAGTGAATCATCCTCATTCCCTTCGTATTCGTATAGGAAGGAGTAAATTCAATTCGGACATCTTCTTCCCAAGAACTGCTGCTTTGTAGAAGCGACTCCCTGCAGGATGTTTTCCCATTCACTACAATTTTGATCTCTTCAAGTTAAGCGTTATCTTACCTGCGTCGTCCCAAGAACTTTACTTTTTGACTTTTCTTAAGCCCATACAGCACCACACAGTAACGCTCTACTTTGAGTGACTCTTGAGCCTTGTATTTGGTGAGCATTGGTATAAGAATTATCTGCAAATTTACAAATTTTTATATCCAACTTTTTAAGAATAATTTTCTTTCTCTCTCTCTCTCCCCTTCTCTCTCACTCAATCACCCTCTCTCTCTCTCTCGCGCGCGCGCGCAGGTAACAAGGATACTTCCTGCAATTTTGACAGTTATCACGGCTGGTGTGATTGGTATTTGGACAAGCGCCATAATTGCCAATGGGGAAGAAGTGACAGAAGTGAAGGTAAGCACGTCTTTTCATTCATTAAAATATTTTATTTCATTTCAAGCGATTTGTAAGTTCAGCTTACTTTTAATCTTTTTATTTCCAAAAGGAAATTAAGGATATTTAAATGTGTTACATCACATTAATAATAGACTTAATTAGATAAACGGGACCAAATCTAGTTGTGGTTTGGTGAATATATTTTCTCCTGCTAAACAGATCTTTATTAGATAATTTCCAGAAATTATTAAATAATTTCCAGAAATGTAACAAATGTTCCAGTTTACTTTTATAGACAAAGACTTAGTTAAAAATATTAAGTTGATGATAGGATCACCAATGGGATTATTCCTGATTCTATAGTTTCCCCATTTTACTTATTGAGAAAAGAAACTTTCTTAAAGAAAATAAATAAAACTCGTTATGAGTCTCATAAGATACCCGGATATGAAATGTTAGGAAAATGCATGTGTTATTACCCGACCTTGTCTACAAATGAACTTCTAACAAAGCCCGCGTTACAATCAGTGGGATAAAAATTAAATTATTAAATCATTTCCAGAAATTATTAAATAATTTACAGAAAAGGATTAAATATTTCAGCTTGCTTTCTTTTATGGACTAAAAAATAAACGGAAAATATATAAAAAATATAAATATATATATATATCAAAAATAAATGGATGAGTTGATGATGGGGGGTGTTTAATGGCAATATTTATTGTCCTTTAATATCTCCTTTTCATATGTTGGGAAAAGAAACTTTATTAAAGAAAAGAAACAAATGAAATCTCTTTGTTAATGGCTCGGAACGAATCTTATTAAATAACTGGATATCAAGTCGTAAGAAAATCACACGGGAAATTCTTTGTTTCACGTTATTCGAATTTCTACTTGTTTGTCGTTCTGTGAAAAAAAAACGTTATTCATATTTTATGCTCAGTGAACTGGTAATTTGGATCTAATTCTACAAACGTCATCTCTACACCAGATTTTGTAGTAATCTGACTTGTTAATTTTAACACCTCCATAACTAAACCGATCCTTTTTAATCGTATTCCATCAGTACATATATATATATATATATATATATATATATATTATGCCTTTAAATTCCTTGAGGAACGTAAGGCTGCAAGATATCGTTGCCGTGTCTATAACAAGCCAGTTTTTTAAGTGAGTAGGTTGTTAGCCTACTGCACAACCCCTAATCTGGAAGATCAAGTTTTGAATTCAGAGTTGTCTTTCTCTTAGACCAGTTTTCATCCAAGGCTATAGAACCCAGTCTCCCCTGCTATTTACCCATAGTTGGAGAGAGAAGAAGAGTATTGATACCTTTCCCAAGGGTATTAGCGCGTAAGTGATTGTAATAGATTCGACTGGAATTCGAACTCTGCTCCCCGATTCTTCAATCCGAGTGGCTATCCATTACTCCACCGTGCCTCCTTAGCTGATTCTAACCTCCAGGAGAGTAACTCGTTTCGCCTTCCTGGTGTATATGAATTGAAACGATTATATCAAATCAATTGCTAAGGTTGCTGCTAAAAAAATTGTTTCACAGTCGTACGAGACAATTGCTTTCATTCGAATCTGTCTTGTATCTTTATAAATCTGCCATTCGTCCTTGAATTGAATAATATTGCCACATCTTTTACTGTGATATGTCTCGAGATTCTTGGCAAAATACAAAGAACCTGCAATATTATCGGTCCTGATCTGGCATCTTGTCTTTAATCACTTTCCCATCATTGTAACGTGTAGTGAGTCCCGATAAAAATAAAATAAAATAAAAATACGAAAATAAAATATATAAATAAAAAGAATTCAAATTCAAATAAGGCTTTGCGCTTTCTTTTAAAACCCTTATCTATTTTCTATTTCTCTCTCTCTCTTTTTATATATATATATATATATATATATATATACTTCTCTCTCAACTAACGGGAAGGTAACTCTCAAATAAAAAAAGAGAAAGAAGAAGAAAAGACTGAACCTGGCTTCAAAACAGCGGAAGTTTGCGTCACCAGAATCTACTAATTTGTGACTGCAAACTACAAAAAAATCAGTGAGGCTTTTTATGTAGCGGAAGTTATGCTCACGCATAACTTCCGCTATATAAAAATTGAAAAAGAATGGAACGCCAGAAAATAAAAAAAAAAGATTAACACAAATAGGCTTTTAATGTTAGCCGAAACCAAGGTACGTGTCAGAGTCCGGGTGCCTAGTCAAAAGAATATAACCTTACAGCTCTGAGTTAGACGATGAGACGGGACGGCAAGAGAAACTAGGGAACAAGAGACGCGACTGCCAGCCATGTGTGACACGTGAAGTGGTTATGAGGTAATCTGCTAATGATCTTTTCTGCTTTTCTTAGGTCCGAGAAAAACACATTCGATTGACGCTGATTTATTTTTAATGTGACTACTACTAGCAAGGTCTAATCTCGAAACTACCGACTACTGACCCGAAACAGTCAGTCTCCAGACTGCTACCAATATTCACCTTATTAGCGAATATTTTGCTAATCCGAATATCAAAAGACTCACTCTAAATCAAATATATAAAAATATATTAACGAGGTCTCTACGCCAGTCTAGTACTGCGCTTAAATTCGAGAAGTGTATGTATCATAGCGAAGAACTCATCCGAACAATTACCATGGAAGTATTTATAGAAAAAGCACAGAGAAACAACCTTACGTCGGTGGGAAAGTGACGGAAGTCGATTTTGACCAATAATATTGCCGATTCTTCTTTGGATCTTATCAAGGAGCTCAAGGTAAATAGCAGGGGCACTGGACCATATGTGGCAGCAATATTCTAAGCATGGACGAATGGTAGATAGATTCTGGAGAGAAAAATTGTCTCACACGGCACAGTGAATTAACTTTCTTAGCAGTTGACCTAGCAATGGATTCAATATAGTTTTTCCACTACATGTCAGCTGAGAACGCTAGCCAGAGAAGACGCAATGAGTCACTTTCCTGGGGATTAACATCAACTATGCTGATGTTCGTTTGTGGTCTTCAAGTGTAAATTTTCACGTTGGAGTTTGCTTATATTTAGTTTACACTCAAAGTCTTCGGAGGGCCTTGTGCCACATCTGAGCTACAATTAGAAAATGACCATAGTCTCGGGAAGGACAAATGGCGTGTTTTTGGTTATCTTTTTTTGGTAAAGGAAAACGAGACGACCTTTGTCAAATCAAGAGCAGGTTTTTCGGGGGGTTTTTTTGAGCCGAATGATTGGATGAATTGAAAAATCGCATCACGAATTCTTTGAAGATTTCGTTGCGTAAATTAATTATTGGATCATTCAAACATTAACATTTCAATTATGATGCGATAATATCAATGAATGTATTTGTTAATTGGTTTGTTTTTGGGTGCGTGGAGATGAACAAAAAGAAATAAATCTGATTTGATTGAAATATTTAAAGTAGAAATGATGTCAAATCATAAAACAATACAGTGGTGTTACTACTGCGAAAAAGTGAAACTTTAATTAACATAATAATGCTTTTTGTAATAAATGACTAATAATTATAAATCTAAGTTCTTTTAATAGATACTTATGAAATATTTATTCCAAACAATAATAAAAAATAATAATAATAATCTATACATATACAACAGAGTATGTTTGTGTGTCTGTCTGTTTGTCTGTCTTTTCACTCGAAATCCATCCAACTGATTTTGACCAAACTTGGCATATACATTGTACTAGGTTCTTAGCGTAAAAAATCGATATTTAAAAAAAAATCAATAATCGATAAAGCCGATCAAAAATCGATAAATTCATCTTTTTCCTCCGATTTCGTTCAAACTCGATATGTGGGGTAATTACATCATGACGAGCTCAACGATATCTCGTTTTTATTTCTACGCTACTGCGTTTAGCGAAAAATCACGAAAAACGAAAAATCGATTTCAACACAAATTTTAAAGTAAAAACTCCCTCATTTTTCAAGCAATCTAATACAAACTTCACTCATATGTAACAAACAATAAACAGTCATTTAACTTGATAATTGAGTCCACGCATATAGTGAAAACCCGCATAAATAGCGAAAAATGGCTATTTTTACTGGTTTCTTTCTTATTTTCGTTCATCTTTCAACCAATTTTCATCAAACTTACTTAACAATTACTTTATAAATGTATCCTCTTTTACATCCCTAGTAGTACACTGACAAATTGAATTCCCAAAACTCCAAAATAATTGTGATCTGAAGTGGGTCTTCATGTTGCCTGTTTTATACCTTCATGTCATTGGCTAACTACGATTGAATAAATACACACTCCTTTTGTTGTATCAGTAATTGCATTAATTCAAAATGTTTTTTTAATGAAAGTACTTTAAATTAATTAAAGAAGATAGACTTTGTTACATTTAAGCATGATGCTGTTTTTGCTCCATTATAATTGAAAGCTTTTTCTGAGCAACTAGCTGGGCATGGCTGCTAGTAATAATAATAATTATAATAATAGTGTTTATTAATCATGAAATAATAATGGTAATATTTAACCATCGTGCATGCCAAAAAACAACAAAAACGGTGTCAAATGGACAGTTATTCCCTTGACATACTGTATATACTTTTGACTATTACTGTATACACTTTTGACTCTATCTACGATGTTTATTGTTTTTAAAAGTGATAATTAGAATCTTAATAAAACTCAAACATATATAAATGGATTTTTACATTTTCTTTATTTTTCAAAATTGACAATAAAGATATGAAACACTATTTATTAGATTGCTTATTTACAAAATAATGTTATATTTGCAAGATTATAAAAATATATGACCAACTATAATTAAATATTTATTTTCCATTTTATAAAGAAGAAAATATGAAATGTTTTTTATTCATATTAAAATTGTCGTAAACGAAAAAAATTAAATGTATACATAAACACGACTAACTGTAATTATACATTTTGAAAAAATGCAACGCTTTTTAAAATATTAAATATTGCCGAGAGTCAAAAGTTTATACATTAATAGCGGTGTCAAGGGAATAACCGTCCTCTTGACACACCCTGATTGTTTTTTGTTGTTTTTTTTTGCAGACACAAAGGTTAAACATTGCCATAATAACTTACTGAATTATTCAATTATACGGAAATATAGTTAATTAATTAAGATATTTAGATTTTGATTATAAATGTATTTTTTAATTAAAATTGATTATTGTAAATTATTTATGATATTGTTTATGACGTTTCTTTATATTTACATGTATATTTCGTATTTCTCTTGTCACACAAACGATCAAAATGTCTTTTCTTTTATCAAATATCTTCTCAGGTTATTTATACTTAAGAGGAGAAAATCGATGTTCATCCAGGTTCACATGGGAATTTGGTTGGCGCGACAGTGATGCCACAAACTACTTAACAATTGAATATTACGTGACTGGCCCAGGGCCATTTTCATTGTCCGTTTCCAATGAAAAGCGCAGCAAAATAGATTGGACGTGTTCAATTCAACCAGGAAAAAAAAGAAGGTTGGCCCATGTTTCTGTCGGGGGAGATGTGGTAAGAACATTATTTAATAAGAATTCCAATGTGAATTTAAATATTTTCATAGAATTCAATTCTTATAAATCATTCAGAAGAAAATTTCAATTGCCGTATCTTTCTAATAACTAACCAATGGCGTCGATGCAAATAACTTTTCTTCATCCTCTAATTATAAATATTGCATTATATAATATGATTATATAAATATAGTGTTGCAGGCCCGGTAGGGTGCGGTGCTGGGTTATTATTAAGTGGCCTTGTGCCAGACACCACACTAAACTACCGAGTCTACAAGCAAAGTAAAAAGAAGATAAAAATGCGTGAATGAACAACGAATGAATGTGGTTAATCCACACGTGCATAAATAAAAAACATTAACAAGATAGCCTGCTCGGAATGACAGAAAAGACTGGATTCAAACAAGAGTAGTTTTTATTAAATACAGGAGAACAAGTAACTTATCCCGTGGTAGGGATCAATGAAAATGTTCCGCGCCAAAAATAGAAAACAAGATGGCTAAGGCGGGAAAAGTTCTTGAAGAAGAAGGTTCCAGAAAGGTCAATCTACCAGAATAATATACATACAAGGAAAAATACTCACTGCGAGTTTTTGTTAATGTGAGTGAAATGTTTATTTTTTTTAGGCACGGGTTCGAAGCAGATTAGAGTCCCGCGAATTGAGAGTGTATGTGATTTTGTGTTTTTCTTTAGTGTTCAGGTTCATAGTTAGAAAGAATGCTTGGTCGTCTCAAAGTTTTCGGTGAGGCATTGAATTGGCTGTTAGAAATTTTACCGTATTGCTGTGGGCATCTAGCCAGGAGAAACGCAGAATATTTGAAGCGAGTTTCATGGTCTTGTGAAGTTGTTTACGGCGAGCCCAGGGAGACGAAAAATGTTTGTTCGTAAATAAGCATATCCCTGTCTGTCAACCTTAAATATCGACATGGATAAATGAGTCTGCTTAGGTCCGAGTCTGGATCACAACTAACTTTTTTGAAACAACAGTTTGTCCGTGACGTCACAAATTTCGCGGGAAGATTTCAAAAATCTAATTTGCATAAACAGGAATAGCAGGTAGCTTGACTGCCGACAAAACCAGTTACTACTGTATTAGACTGAAAGAGGCAGAAAGGGGTGTCAAACGCGCGCGCGCACACACGCGAGTGTGGAGGAAAGGGAAGAAACTCGCGCGCGCGTAAAATGTTGTAGATGGAATACATTATTCCACAATAGTAATGCATTATCTCATTATATAAATACATAAGTACACTTTTTCAGTTACTATTGATATAGACATATTACATTTTATTAAGCCATTATCTAAATATTGCAGCACATTCTTTTGTTCTCTCTTAATTTATGTCAATTCTGCTACTATTCTTATGAAGCAGATAATAGAGTAGATAATCTTATGTAAATATGTAAGTATATAATCTCATTATATAAATATAGCATTATATCAAATTATTATTCTAATTTTGTATAATATTTTCTTACTAAAATAAAAATATTTGCATGTATATATATATGCATGTAAAACGGTTTCGAGTTTGGTGTATTTTGGCGATTGGGAGTCCCTAGGATCTGATCGTGGCCAGTCGAGGGCTGCGAATTTCAAGGTTGCTGAACTTTTTGAAGCAAATATATATATATATATATATATATATATATATATATATATATATATATATATATATATATATATATATATATTGAAAAGAAGAGAGAAACCGCAAACGTTTTTGGTTTTAATGTGGATTTTTTTTTAAATATATTAACCTTTATTTTCCATAATAAGTATTTCCAGTCTCGCTATCTTCATCAGGCAAAAAGTGGATACTGCCACATATTATTAAAAGGAATTAATTTTTCTTATGTTTTTCGATGTTAAGTATTCTCGATATTAGATATTCTCATTTTGTGTGTTAATTACCCAGATTATGAAATCCAAAGGAACGTAACGTCGAACAAACTCTAGCATATGTTTTAACATACAACAAGAACAATTTACAGTACTATTTACAGAAATTACAAAAAATCTGGACCTACTTAACAAGAATGACAAATTGAAAAATATACTAAAAACAACCAAAATAATTAAAAGCAAACACCAATCTAAAAACCTAAAATATATTTTAACCTCATCCAAATTAACCAACACACAATACAGGGAATCACAAAATGCAACAAAAAAGTTTGTGACATCATTTTAGAAGGAAACTCCTATACTTTTGAAAAACCCAAAACGACATTCATAATAAATAAAAATTTAAACTGAAACTCCAAAAATGTGATTTATGCACTCAAATGCACAAAACTCAAGAAGTCATATATAGGTATCAGCCAACAACTAAATAACAGGGTCTCCCTACACAAAAGCAACATAAAATTACCAGACAACAGAAAACTCTTTGTATCACAACACATCTATAAATGTAACCAGGGTGAATTTAAAATTATGCTAATATACCAAACAGACAATTATTCTTACCTACAAATACAAGAAAAAAACTTCATAAACAAATTTAAAGCAGGACTAAATAGATCATAACTTCACACGCAAAAGCACGCAACATGCACAAATAATGGCCAAATACAGTGGTCAAACCACTCGCATCCATGCGCACACACTCACACGTGGGTATATGTGAAGCACGAATATGTATACGCATATTAGCAAAAGCAATAGACTGGTCACAGGCAAACCCTACACATGGGAAGTGTGTGTGTGTGTGTGTGTGTGTGTTTGTATGTATGTGTGTGTATCCTAAATCCTTATAATAAGAGAGTATGTATGTATAGAGAGGGAGTGCGCACGTACATGCGCGTACTGGTGTATATATATATATATATATATATATATATACACACACATGTTAACAAGAACAAAACTGCTCACCGGCACACATGCGAACCCTACACATAGTATGTTTATATGTATATGTATGTGTGTATGTATATGTGTATGTGTACATATGTGTATACTAATTCCTTTAATAATATATATATATATATATATATATATATATATATATATATATATATACGTATATTCCTCCATATATATATATATATATATATATATGGAGAGGGAATATACGTATGCGTACGCATGCGGACAAAAACACACAAAAATGGCAATAGATCTAAGAACACAGGGTCATTAAAAGATAAGAATATAGATATCTTCCTCACCTTTTTTCGGACAAGTCTTAATTGTTTTATTACCCTTCATGCAGAACTTTTTCACTGCCAATTCAAGGAAGACATTTGGGTCACTAACACACAAAAAGAGAATGCCTAATATCGAGAATATTTAACATCGGAATCATAAGAAAAATTTATTCCTTTTAATAATATATAGAAATATCCACTCTTTGCCTGATGAAGGTCGCGAGACCGGAAACGTGTAGCAAAATTTTGGAAAATAAAGCATAATATATTTTTATTTAAAAAAAATTCACATTACAACTAAAAACATTTGCGGTTCCTCTCTTCTTTTCAATATATATATAAATACATGTTGATATATATATATATATATATATATATATATATATATATATATATATATATATATGTTGTTTCAAAAAGTTTTAATATACACACTTTTCTCTCGTTTGAACTACTATAACCTCTTCCCTTCGTATATATATATATATATATATATATATATATATATATATATATATATATATATATATATATATATATATATATATATATATATATATATATATATATATATAAATAAAAAAAGAAAGAACAGTAAGATATATAATGCGGTGTTCTTATAGGAATTTTTATTTTTACAAAATAGTGCTCGATGTAAATTTACAAAGCATTAATAATATAAATTAATTGATTTAAAATATGGATTTTCCGCTTCACAGTATATATATATATATATATATATATATATATATTTCTCAGAAGTTTTTTTTTATTTTTTGTTCCGTCATTATATGTATTTTCTTTATGATTTTTTAATTTTTAAATCTTTAAATGTAAAAAAATAAAATTGATTTGATACAATCTGACTTGATTTTTCTTTTTCAGTAATTTCGTAAATAAATTTACGTAACTGGCAAGACATAGTGTCGCCCGTAATCGTTAGTGGGGTTACAGTTATTTTCAAGTAAAATTTTTGATATTTATAAATATTTAAAAAATATGTATTAAATTAATTTGATACAATCTGATTTGATTTTCTTTTCAGTATTATATTTACATAACTGGCAAAGTGGCGAAAGGCTCTGGGATAATCATTACCCAAATATGGAACAGTAAGTGATTACTTATTATTTCTTTTGTATAAATGAAAAAAAAAGGTATCCTTCTATAACTTTATAGCAAATAATAGCCACAGATGAAGAAAAAAAAACAATACAAGAAAGAAAACATTTTAAGAAGAAAAGAGAAAAGGTACGCTATATTGAACGGATATTCATTATATTATGACTTTATTACGGTTATTATTTTTATTTTATTATATACATTATTATCTCAGCATTCATTCAAGCGGGAGTTAGGTATGATTTAACTAATAATTATTTATTTATTACAGAATTTTACGAATAGATTTTATAAGAAACCTAGTTCTATCAACGGAAAAATAATGGAGTGGTTTCCTGTTGTGTTCTCCACGGTTTTTGTTCTTTCCCTTGATTGGTTGCCCTCCAAAGGTTAAAGAGTGATGTCTGCCATACTTAGTTATATATTGTTTACATGTAGTTCATTATTGTTTCTGTGTTTTCACAATACATATTTTTAAGATATAAACTTTTACTGAGAAAGTCATTAATAAAGAAATCAAATACCATATGACAAAAAGAAAAGAAGAAAAAGTGAATTTGCCGCTCGAAATTATATTCGTTACTCTGGACTCGTTTTTTCCAGATGTACTTTTCTGAAGATGAACAAACATCGAAATATCAACTCAACATTTTTTTCTTTTGTTAAGCAAATACACTAACAGAAAATAAAAATATGTAGTCCAGATTTTATTCTTATTTTGGACTAATCATAAGATTTTAACTCAAAGCCCTGAGGATATGTAGCCCGGAATACCTAACTGAAGAAGAGAAATATATTGAGAACACTTGCAAACTTCCCTACTATCAACATCATTTTATCTTCAGTAGTAAAATCGGATCTTACAAAATCCACAAAGCCAAAAAATAGACACCAACAATAACACTTCTAACAAAAATTACACAAAATTCATAATCATGCCCTTCAAAAACTCTTTCTACAAAACTAACAAATTAGTCATCCCTTATACTAAGATCATTACCATTACCTTCAAGACAATCGGATATATAATTAGGATGAAAAATAAACCCGACACTAATTCAAATGCCGGGATTTATCAAATAAATTGTTTACATTGCAAAAATGTTTATGTGGGGGAGACATAACGTAATCTAAAAGTCCACACCTACGAACAGAAGAGAGACTTGCGTTTAGACAACCGATCTAACTCTCGTTTTGCCTCGAATCGATGCTAGACAAAACTTTGATTTCACTAATGCCACTAAAATTAAAAAAGAACATAATTCTTTAAGGAGAAAATCCATTGAAAACTTAATAATAACATTATTACCAACCATAAACACACACCTAAAACATTACATTACATCGCCAACTTTCCTTGAATCCATTCTTAAAGAATCTAACTTATATCTATCTAATGCAAAGAAGACATGCTTAAAAAGATCAGTCATAAATTAGAACGATGTGACTCCTCGCTGCACTGGCTTAACCGCACCAAATTGAAGACATTAGAACTCTCACTAGATAGGAATGCATACACACATTACCATCCGATGCCCACTTAGACATACAAGAATCTTCCCAAATTTACATACATATAGAATTATCTAAGGTTTTAATGGACGTGACAAGTGTCTAACCCATGAGAACTGAACTGACACAAACAAAATTGAAAATACCATTGTTTCTGATTTTTAGTCTCAATCTCTGACGAAGCTTTAATTTAAACTGAAACAAGTTAGATTGATATACATTCCGATAAATATTTGATCTTTAACTTATATATATATATATATATATATATATATACATGAAGAAATATAATTTTAAGGTGTGCTATATTTACGGGATAAAGTGCTCAATATCAGAGATAGAGCGTATGTAAATATAAAAGTGAACATTAAAGTCAAGGCTGTTTCATGCTAGACGTAAGACGGCCTGACGATTGCGTCTAGCATGAAACAGCCTGTCGCCTCTCAGTGTTGACTTCAATGTTCATTTATATATATATATATATATATATATATATAGTTGGATTGATGTGAGTTTGTGATCCTGGGTTTCACGCTATTTGCGATCGTCAGACAAACTGTCGGTGTTTTTATGGAAGTGGGAGGAAAAGTTGTCTTCGGAAACCAACACATACTTACGCAAACATACATACACGCACGTTCACTCATTGACGTACGCAGACATACATACAAGCACGCTCACTGATTGGAGCTCACACAGAATGTGAACAGTGTGGGACTGAGCATATATGCGCATCCATGTGTCGTTGCATACATACGTACGCAGTTGGTCGCTGTATTCAATGTTGCAATGTGTGGTTGATGTGGACCCAAAGTTGGGACCCCGGAAGGAAAACACGGAACACGGATTAGAGGTAAGAAAGATATATTAAACAAAAAGGTTACAAAGATAGTGTAAGTGTAAGCGGAGCTTACTATGTGCTAGTGTCCAATATTGGTAGTCGTACGCGGCTGATACTACGGTATTAGCTCTCTCTCTCTCTCTCTCTCTCTCTCTCTCTCTCTCTCTCTCTCTCCTCCTTTTCTCTTAGAGTATTATATCACATACTTTATATGGTCCTGGAAGAGTCCATGTTGTAGGTATGTTTTTGTCTCACAACACGCGCGGATAGATCGTGTAGAAATCTGATCGTGCAGTTTGTGGTTGGTCTTTTGCATTGTAGGACCTCAGGCCATTTTGAGTGGCTGTTCACAACAATGGGGTAGTACATGTTGTCTATAGGCCCTGCAAAATCGATATGAATTCTTTGCCATGGATAGTCTGTGTTTGGCCATGGTTTGCACGTCATGGTTGGAGCTTTTGCTGCAAGCGCGCATCCTTTGCATGGTTCTATCATGTCTGCTATGTCCTTGTCCATGTTTGGCCAATAAACATAGCAGCGCATGAGGCTTTTCGTACGGTTCTTCCCCGGATGTCCCATGTGAAAATCCATGAGGATTTTTCTTTGTAGGCTGTTTGGAATCACTACGTGGTCATTGTATAGTAGGACATCATCGCAGAGGGAGAAAAATTCAGGCACATTGGGGTCTTAATTGCGAATTTTGCTTTTTAAGGATTGAATGAATTCATCCTCTCGGGACTCCCTTTTTATGTCGGCCAAAGTAACTGGGAGCTCTCTTATGGTACTCGCGATCATGTTTTTGATTTCACAATTTGTCCTTAGAGTAGCAATGATGGAGTCTTCAAAGACTTCTGTATTTTTTGGAATGAGTCTATCTAACTCTCTGTTGATTTGCTCTAGATCAGCGAAAGGGACATTCCGTTTCTTTTTGAATACCGGTTCTGCACCGTCCTTCACCTTGAACTTAGCTTTCAATTTAGTACATTTCCCAAGGCCGCCAGAAAAAACCTGGGGAAATTGTTGTTTGAGTTCCTTTTTGAGATTTACCAAATTGGACGTTGTACTTTGTATCTTGCGACAAAATGTACTCATTGGGCAATCCCAAAGATTGAATTTTTCTATCCAATCTGTTCCAAATAAGTTATCTGAAGTTTTCATTACGTAGGCTTTGAGCTTTTTGGTAACTCCATTTACTGTTACTGTAAGTATTACCTCGCCAGTTACGGATTTTGCTGTTTTCTCCGTTTTTAATAAGGTCGGCTTGTTTAATTTTCGCCAAGTACGCCAGTTAGTGGTTGAAAGATCAGAACCCGAGTCAAGCTGGAATTTAATGGAATTATTGAAAATATCCACAGTTACATATTTCCTTAAATTCCTATCGACAATATTGTCAGATTGAGTTTGCCTAATTTTATTTTTGGGTTTTCTCGTTCTGTTGGCGTACCAGCACCGAGTTAAAGTATGCCTATTTTTATTGCAATTTTTGCAATATTTTTTGTTCTTAACTGGACAGGATTTCATCCAATGCCATTTACCACAATGGTAACATGGTCCGGGTGGTTTCTTTAACCTACTTGGGTTTTGGTTACTGCAGAATTTAGGACATGAGATTTGCCTTTTGTCTTTTTGAGGGCAATAGGAGGTAGACTTGCTTCTGATTTTATTAATCTGAGCCACATCTGATTCCTCGATAGTGTTCGAGTCACACTTTACAGATATTACTCTTTGACAGTCCTCTGCCAGTTTTTGGAGAGTCAATCCTTGTTCGTTCTCAAGCTTGGTCAGTACCCGTCGTCTGACTTTGGCATCTTCTGCTGATACTAGACCTTGTGCGAAAATTAAGCACTTGAAATCATCGGCATTCAGTTCGGCTAGTTTAAAATCATTACAGAGCTTGTTTACCGATGCTGCAAACGTTAAAACATCTTGCTGGTTGTCTTTGACTGTATTCAGGCATTTCCAACGTTTGTGGAACAAGGTTGTGTTAGGCCCAAATAGTTCCGATAGGAGTTTAATAGTCTCTGAAAAATCCAAGTCTGTGGTTTTCTTGGGTAGTATGAAGTCTACGAACCTATTATGTTCTGTAGTTCCCAGTTTTCTCAATAGTAGACGTACCTTTTTTTACTGGGCCATTGTACACAGTCTACGTTGAAAATATCTTCGTAGCGCCTGTAAAATGCCTCGAACGTTTTGTCGTTCTCTGGTACGTATTCAAAGGTTTCCATTGAATTGTAGATTGTACTCTGGGAAAATATTGTATCTTTTTCAGAGTTTGAGCCTTTTAATGCATTTACGAGTAATTCTTTAAGTTGTTTTTGTTGTAGTTCAGCATTCTGAAGCGTAATTTGTTGGAATTCCATTTGTTGTTTATGTAATTCCAAAAATAGTTGTTGTTGTCTTTCTTCTGATTTTTGCTGCTGATCCAAATGTACTTTTAGCATTTGGACGATTACTTTTTGAAAATATTCCATATTTAGACAAACAAAAATGACAGCGATTTTTTATTGCTTTGAAACCCGTGTACCAAGGGGAGGTACACAAAAAATCTTGATAGATTTTTTTTTTTTTTACAAAAAAAAAATATGGACAGACAATTAGTTAAACTAAACTAATTATGTGTTTAGCTTTTTCGAGATTCCGTGGTTCCGTTAATTTTAACGTACTTGTATAAATTTTCACCACACTTATTATGTATTTTTTTTTTTTTTTTTGTAGAGGTACACAAAAGAGAAAACTCGTCTCAGTGAATTTGAGGGGAGAAAAATTTTATGCACGAGATTCAACTCAGTTACATAAAAAATATTTTAGATAGTTTTTTTCGAAAACTAGAGTCGTAAGTAGTACTTCGGCTCTTGTGTTGTCAGTTTGTTTTATGAACAAGCTGTTTTTTTCTGTGTGTGGGTGTGTAAGAAATCGTTCTCGTAATGTTATTTGGACAGACTTTAATATTCCGTAGATGTCGAATCGCTATTTCGTCACTGATGTTTGGTATCGGAATATATATTTTTTTTATATGTAGACGCTGGGTGTTGCGTTTAGATCGTTGATGTAGTAATACCAGCTTAATTTATCGTTCAACACTGCTGTGGGAACGCGTGGAGTTTCTGTGTATTTTTCGAGTACTCTGTCGCTAATGATATGGTGAGAACGAAATTCTCGAATCTTTCTGTCGCCACTGATGTGGGACTGGTAAGGTATTGAGATTTTCGACGTGAATGCGTTTCTCGAATTCTTCGTCGCCACTTGATGTGGGACTGGTAAGGCATTGAGGTTTCGGCGTGTGTGCGTTTCTCGAATTCTTCGTCGCCACTTGATGTGGGACTGGTAAGGTATTGAGGTTTCGGCGTGAGCGCGTTTCTCGAATTCTTCGTCGCCACTGATGTGGGCCAAAAGTTGGGACCACGGAAGGAAAACACGGAACACGGATTAGAGGTAAGAAAGATATATTAAACAAAAAGGTTGCAAAGATAGTGTAAGTGTAAGCGGAGCTTACTATGTGCTAGTGTCCAAAATTGGTAGTCGTACACGGCTGATACTACGGTATTAGAATACTCTCTCTCTCTCTCTTTCCTCCTATTCTCTTAGAGTATTATATCGCATACTTTATATAGTCCTGGAAGAGTCCATGTTGTAGGTATGTTACGGTCTCACAACAGTGGTGAATACCTTTCGTCAGTTGGCGTGTCAACGCACAGACCGTTCGTCTATTCTGTTCGCTGAATAATGTTTTCTCGCACACACGTCTATACGTATGCACACGCGTTCATACAGCTATCCGTCTGTTTTTTTATGATGGGGTCTGTGTAAGACTATGGTAGGTAAAATTGCTATTATTTTCGATTTTTTTAATACTGTTTGTTATTATTTTAATGCCAGTCATTTGCTTGATTTGCGCATATGTAAATGGTAGAAACTCTAGTTTGTAATACTTATTAGTATTTATGTGGTGGTATTAATGTTGTTGAGGCAGGGGAAGTAAGTATAATTGGGCTGATACGGTAGTGGTAATTGTGGTGCAATGGTAATTGTGGACTAATACAGCAATGCTGTAGTAATGGTGGGGAAGCGGGTGGTGGTAATAACAAGTAGCAGCAAATAGTTATTGTAAAGTGGTAGAAGTGTTCGTAGTAATGGTGGTTGAATGATAATAACAATCATTTTAATTATTATGATGGTAGTATGAACTAGAAAATAATTGATGGTGTTATGATGTCAGTGGTTTCTCTTTTCATGTTCATAGGGTCAATGCTGGTTTATGCAGTAATATTGTCTTTTTATCCGTTTGACATAAATTATAATAATAGATATTTATTTTCAGGTCTGCATTTAGAAATTATTTCTGATCTTATGTTAGTCATTTCTTTTGTTGGGTATGAGAAATTATTGCTACCTGTTCGTTTAGGCAAAGTAGGCATTTCTTTGTAATGTTGTTGTAGGCAAGTGCTTTTTTTCAATATTTTCCAGCTTATTCTTGGTGTAATATTTCTGTCTTTTAGATGCCACATGTATGTGGATAGTGTAGTGCTGTTTGAGTATTTTCTGTTGGAGAATGAAAGGTCATGGTTGTTTTTCTTTTCTTGAATAGTCCCTCTGTGGCACCGATGTAATACATTGTGCTGTTGTTTGCACTTACCTTGGCTCTATATATTATATTTGTTGGCAATTTCCTTGGAGTGGGCATGTTGTTTTATTTCTGCAGTTGCATTGAGGTTCCTTGGTTGCATTATTGCAGGTTGTTACTTTTTTTTGATGTGGCTTTTTATTATTTTTGTTATATTTTTTTGTGCAGCTGTAACTGATTTTAACGTTATTTTTATTGAATATTTTTGCGAATCGGTTTGTTGCAAGGAAGTGCTTTTCTATTAAGTTTAGGAATGTCCTTCCTATGTTTGTTTTGACGGTTTTGTTGTATGGTGGGTTAAACCAGATAATGTTTCATTTTCTGTTTTTGCGTTTCGGTTGCGGAGGTGTGCATTGTAGTTGTTGTGTGTATCCACTTTTTTTAGTGCTTCGTCATATGGTATTTTTTATTATTGAAAATGTCTATGTTTGATGAGTTTTCAGATAGCCTGCGGCTGATTGATTTGGGTATTTGCTTGATGCTAAATGTCTCGACAGTAGGAAGGTTTCCTTTTTTCTATGAACTTTTTATTTCATGTGATCACGAGATCACTACAGATAAATTAGAAAGAAACTACACACATTCTGTTTTAATCAGACCATCATCATTGATGATCTTATATCCATGTTCTGACCGCAAATTAAACAAACTCGTTAAGTAAATGACCATCACCCTCCACAACATCCCATCCTTTACACATCAAAGCAATGTCTTCCGCCTTATTATCCCTCCCAATCCATTTTCTGCCCGAAAATTACACAAACTCGTTAGGTAGGTGATCATGACTCTCCACAACGTCCCATCTTTTACACATCTAAGCAATATTTTTTACTTTATTATCCCTCCGAATTCATTTTCTGTCCGCAAATTACACACACTCGTTAGGCAGATGACAATGGCTCTCCACAAGTTCCCATCTTTTGCATACCTTAGTCATGTTTTGTACCTTATTATTCCTCCCAATCCATGTTCTACCCATACATTACACAAACTCGTTAGGTTGGTGATAATGACTCTCCACAACATCCCTTTACATATCGAAGCAATTATCACTGACAATCCATGTTCTGCCGGCAAATGTAACTAAGGTCTGATAAGCATAGTTACAGTGGAAACCTTAGGTGGGCAATGTGGGTGTTGAACACAAATGTGCCTGAGAAGATGTCTGCAGCAAGGATTGGCTATACGCCGTAACAGACGCACATGTTCGGAAAACGAGGGTAACCATCTCTTATGCATGTATGCCAATCAAGGATAAAGAGTTTGTGTGTCATATACGCCTGATACCTATGAAATCGAATACTAATCACAAATGTCATCTTAGTGGCCATAGACACCGAAACCAAGACGGAAGCCATTTAAAAGTGATGCAAAGGGTGAGGAGGAGGCGGCTCTTCTCTGAATAAAATGAGGCAATCACCATGTGTATTTATATATGTATGTACTGCATGTAAAGTTTCTTACAAACTGTTAGCATAACTGACCTTTGTTTTTCATGATTTTATGTATCACATTCATTGGCGGACCTAGTGTCGCATTTGGGTGAATTACTATAATCGATGAACACGCAAAATTAGTTTAGAGGGGAGGGGAAATTTACGACGGCCGCAAATGTTGAGTCAGCCGCTATTTTATTAACAAATTCAATCTTTAAACTCTTGGTAGATTATGAAAGGAATTACTGAAATATATTTTTGGAAATTAAATATAATGCAAATTTGCATCTTTACGAAAAAAACTATTCGTATATGGATTATTGGATTAATATTATTGGATCATTGCAATATATCGTGTCCGATTTTCATTTTTTTTAATTTCTTATCAGACACGGTCTTTTTTGCAACGATCTAATATTTTTAACCTTATTATTTGTGAAGGTATTAATCAATGCTATTTTTTTACAGGTCTACGAGGTAAAAAAGTGCAACACGTCTGTCCTTTAATTCCAACAACACCAAGACCTACGACAACGACACCACGACCAACAACAACAATAACACCTACTACGACAAGACCCACGACAAAAACTACAACGCCCACTGCGTCAACACCGACAACAAGACCCACGACAAAAGCAACAACGCCCACTACAAAACCCACGACAAAAACAACAACGCCTACTACGACAAGAATCACGACAAAAACAACAACGCCCACTACGACAAGACACACAACAAGACCCACGACAAAAACAACAACGCCTACTACAAGAATCACGACGAAAACAACAACGCCCACTACGATAAGACCCACAACAAGACCCACGACAAAAACAACAACGCCCACTACGACTAGAATTACGACGAAAACAACAACGCCCACTACGATAAGACCCACAACAAGACCCACGACAAAAACAACAACGCCCACTACGACTAGAATTACGATGAAAACAACAACGCCCACTACGATAAGACCCACGACAAAAACAACAACGCCCACTACGACTAGAATTACGACGAAAACAACAATGCCCACTACGATAAGACCCACAACAAAACCCACGACAAAAACAACAACGCCTACTACGACAAGAATCACGACGAAAATAACAACGCCCACTACGATAAGACCCACAACAAGACCCACGACAAAAACAACAACGCCCACTACGACAAGACCCATGACAAAAACCACAACACCCAGGACGACAAGACCCACAACAAGACCCACGACAAAAACAGAAACTCTCACTAGGACAAGACCCATGACAAGAACAACAACGCCCGCTACGACAAGAATCAGGACGAAAACAACAACGCTTACTACGACAAGACCCACGACAAAAACAACAACGACAACTACATCAAGACCCACGGAAATAACAACAACGCCAACTCTGACAAGACCCACGACAAAAACAACTTCCAGTACGCCAAAAACTTCACAGACAAGATATATGACATCAAGACTTACATCTGTCACTGAAAGAATCTCCAAAAACAACGCCAGTTCAGTCGTACATTTTGTCTCTACACAGTCAACAAGGACATTGAATTCTTTTACGAACAAGAGTACAATCGTTGTAAATTGGGATGTCACTAATACTACAGAACAACATCCAGGCCAGAAGTTATCTACCAGCGGCGTTAACACAGCAAAAATAAACAATCAAATGACGTCATCTTCGGTGAGTGATATGAAAACCGGTAGCACAAACAGTTTTGAAGGGACGACACGCAATATTCAAATTGGAAATACTGCCGAGCAAATAAAGAAAGAAAAGACAAAGAAAATTATTATTGGCAGCGTTGTTGGTGTTTTGGCCGTTATCGTTCTAATTACTATCGTTATTATTATTAAAAAGAAACGCAAACCATTTACTGAGCCATTTTCGGACCAACACAAACTGACAGGAGATAAAAATAGGGTATATTTTAAAAACAGAGTTTATGAATGAATCCTATTGCCGGAGTTAATTCATAAATTTTGTCGAACCAGATATTAAAAATGAAATAAAAGCAAATTTACAAAAAATACTAACAGAAAAAAAAAAATATTGCAACTTCATCCAAAACAACAAGTTTAGTTGCCAATGGCTGTCAACTTTCATTTTTATTTTTTATGGTATTTTCAAAGCCGAACCACAGCGATGAAAAAGTTATTCAAATAATATCTGTTTCTTTTTTTTTTTCCAATGAAAAATATATATTAACATCTTTCTAACCTTTCTTTGGATAAAGTTATAGCGTATATTTTATTCGGGTGCGTGTTCAATAGGTAAACAAAGATAGAAGCATACAAAAGCTTCAAGTTTCTGCTAGGGACGTTTATTCTTTTGATGGTGACGATAGTGAAACAAAGTTCTCAATGTCTCTTAGTTATGTCCGTTTAACCTTTGGGATCAGAAATAAATATAACGATGGTTAAAATGGTCGGTCTCAAGACAGGTTTGCGCTGAGTTTGAATGACTAATCCACTTCATAAATAGAGCTGTCGAAACACATTCGAACGCTATCGTTAGAAAGTGAAAAATTCTGTCCTTTCCGGAAGTGTGGTTATAAAATTGAGCATGTGACCAGGAACTCTTTCCGGTTGATTTATTACTTGCATTATGATAAAATGAATTTATCTTTTTTATTATTATTTTATTTGTTGGTTTTATTTCTTTTTTTTTTTTTCTTCTTTTTTTTCAGAAAATTAAGCAGTTGGAGTTTATATAATTGGCATTACGACCAGAAAGAATAATTATTTTTTTCATATTCCTATCGTTTAAACACTAATATAAACAAAAACAAATATGTTAACAGAGTGGTCCATTTTGGTATGAATGGTTCATTTTGGTCTATTGTGATATGTACATTTATCGTACGCCAAAATTAAAGATGGCCAATGCACATAATTTAAAATTTGAAAATGAAAATTTTTTGAATCTGGAGTCCTTTTTTCGTATTTTACTATCGATTACGATATTTAAAAAAAATAAAAATATGATTTTTAAATTTTAAGAAATTACATGTTATGGTCATATTTCGTTGGAGGGTGAAATTTACAATGAATTTACATTTAAAATATGGACACCCTATTAACTTTTATAAAATTTAATAATAAAAAAATTCATATTCGTGGTCTGGAGTGCTTCAGTGATTGATTATAAAAAATACATTGAAAAAGTTTTTATTTCAAGTCGCAGTGCCATTTGGACAACTGCACCATTCAGCGTTTCAAACAAATTCTAAATAACAAATCCAGATTTAATAACCTTATATTCACATTATATATAATTTCCTGATATGTACCTAATAAATACCTTATATTCATCGTAAATATAATTTCCTGATATGTACCTAATAAATACATTATATTCACCTTATATATAATTTCCTGATATGTACCTAATACATATGTACCTAATAAATACCATGTATATTTAGGCAGCAATCCTTGCTTTATGCATGTTTCATTAAAAACGACAGACAAGGTACTACGGTTAAGCTTTTTATTTAATTTTTCTTGTGTTCGAACAAGAACTTTCTTTTCTGGACAAAGGGTGTGTAAGAACTGTCCAAATGTTTTATATTTCCCAACGCTTTCGGCTATACCTTTAGCCATTATCAAGGATGATTGGATTTTTCAGCTTAATTGAGTGCGTGCGTACTGTGTATGTCTTAGTGTGTGGTAGGGATGTTTTTAATTTCCGAATACGGTTAGCACATTGTGGCTTTGTTCGTAGTTAATATTGTTAAGAGTTGGCTTTTTCTTTTTTATTATTAAAGCTTCCATTATTTTTAGTCTTTAGAAAAAGATATTATCAGTTATAAAAATCTTGTCGGCATTAAATAACCCATTGAAGCTGATATGCCGTAAAACAAACCAAACCAAACCAAACAAACGATTCTTCAAATATTTCTATCAATCCAATTCACATAAGGGTATAGTCAATAGATAACGTTGAAACTGTTTTCAAAACGTTTACTATTACATTGTTGACATATTTAAACGTAATCTTTTAATATTAGCTAAAGAACAATTATTGCTTTCGTTTTGTCAAATAAAATTGGGACAATGGACTTCAAAACAATTGTTTCTTTTTAATTTAATCTACATTTTTTCTCAGACGAATTTTTCTCAGTAAATTCAGATCTTAGAAACAATAAATTTACTGATATTGCTAAACAAATGTACTCTGGCATATATTTCTAAAATTTCAAATTGCCACATTAAACTTCCTTTATATTCTGTTGCAATAACCAATTAAAAGTACTTTCATGATTTATACGTATTTCTCCAACTTGTATTGAAAACAAAACTGCATCATTTTGCATCAAAAGTTCAATAACGAATAACTTCATCTACGTTTATTCGTTCTTTTCTATACGTTTGCATTTTCAATTAAAACCGAATTCATAAATAATTACATCGGACACACTACTACATGCCTATCCAGACAACTTACGTTACACCTATGCGAACCACAGCTTCATTAGAACCCATTTAGACACACGCACAAACTTACCAGACTCTATCCGAGACATACCAGTAGAAAATACAAACATAATAACCTCATCCATATGTAAGAAAGATTTAAAATAATGGAAGCCTTAATAATAAAAAAGGAAAAGCCAACACTTACTAATATTAAGTGCAAACACGGCCACAATGTGCTAACTGTGTTAGTAAAATAAAACACTCCTATAACTCTAGAAACATACACACAACCCATACATCCAATTAAAAAGGAAAAATAAAATCATCCTTGAAAATGGCTAAAATTATAGCCGAAAGCGCCTCAGAATAACAGAACATTTGGATAGTTTCTGTCCAAAATAGAAAACGTTTGTTCGAACACAAGAAAAATTGAATAAAAAGCTTAATGGCAGTACTTTGTGTGTCGTCTTTAAGTAAACATGTATATTCATTGTTATATATGATTCTTATTTGTTCTAGGGTGCGGTGTTAAAAGGAACCCAATGTTTCATTAGGACAGCTTAATTTTTCACGTTTTTTAGCGTTGTACTCGATGTGAAATCTGGAGTTTGATGCGATAAGTACTGACCCCAAAAATTGGATTCATAGCTTCCACAACTTTTTGAGCATTTAAAGACCGTCTGAAAAAAATGTACAGAAATACCTAATTTCCGTAAGTTTTGCTTACAAACTCCAAATTTTGTTTTTTCAAAAAGAAATCCAAATAAAGTATTGATGGAAAATACATTCAAACCAGAATTCTAATTATGAATCATCACAAGCAAAATATACAGTTTTTTTTACTGCATTCGATAAGTAAAAACTGTCTAAAAAATTGTAAACGATTACAAAAAGTCTACTCAATTAGTAAAATTTGTTAGATCATGTGTTATAATTATTAAAAACCATAAATAAATAAATGTATCTGTCTCTATTTCTGAGATAAGGTATTCTAATTATTTACACTATTTACATTGTTTAGACTGTTGTCCTCATCTTTATTGCCATATTCACCTTCAACATCTGTCTTTATTTCTGAGATCAGGTATTGTAACTATTTGCACGATTTACATTGTTTGGACTGTTGTCCTCATCTTTATTGCCATATTCACCTTCAACATCTGTCTCTATTTCTGAGATGAGGTGTTGTAATTATTTACACGATTTACATTGTTCGGAGTGTTGTCCTAATCGTCGTTGCCATATTCATGACGTTTCGGCCGTTGTACGTTCCGGCCTTCTTCAGGTGATTGCAATTTCGAACTGAACCCTTTATTTTGTCCACCGCAGTAGATTGTTCTAGCTTCACGTGCCATGCCTCTTCCAAATATCTCAGTATCAGTAATCTCCCTTTAATTCAACTCTCCAATTTTTTTCACCTCGGCTCTCGCCAGGTATTGAACTCACAACTCTTTGGGTTAAGTCACTGGATTCGACCAACGCTTTTATCCTCTGGGCTGGAAGAGGTATGGTACGTGGAACAAGAACAATCTACTCCAGTAGACGAAATAAAGGGTTCAGTTCGAAATTCCAATCACCTGAAGAAGGCCCGAGCGTACAACAGCCGGAACATACAACGGACTAAACGTCTTGAATATGGCAACGAAGATGAGGACAACAGTCCAAACAATGTAAATGATGTAAATAATAAATAAAATTGTATATAACACTATAATACTGCTAGGCACAAATTATAAGACAAAATGTTTTAAATTTGCATTGTTTATTGAAAATCACATTAAAACTACATCATAATATGGCTAAATTGTTCAGTATAATGTCCATTTGAAGCAAATGTATGTCTTATTTGATGGCACAATGATTTAGTAACAATGTGCTTGTGTCATGCAATTTTTCCATATGCAATTTTTAAGGCTCCGGTGGCGTAATGGATAACGCTCGGACTGAGGAATCGGAGAGCCGAGTTCGAATTCCTATTCGAATTCATTACATTCACTTACGTGCTAATACCCTTGGCAGAGTTATGAATCCTCTGCATCTCCCCCCCCCTCTCCCCAGTTATGGGTTGAATATCAGGACAGACTGGTTTCTTTAACTTTGGTTAACAACCAGTCTACCGCAGAAAGAAACGGCAACCTACTGTGGAAAAAAATCTGCCTCGGCAGTCATGCATCGAAAGATACACGATCACCTAACGGGTATCACGTATGGCACATAACTTAAGGATTCAGTAAATTATGAATTTTATAAGGCTTATCACCGGAATGAAATTCCAACGATACAATTTTGAACTTAAACATAATCTTTAAACTTGTTTCCCAAACAATATGGAAAAAAATTTTGTGTCGTTATTTATCATGTGAAACTCTAACTTTCAAATTGAGTGCAATGCTACGGTTTCAAAATCGACCTGCGCTAATGTTCTATAGGGAACGAGAAGAACTAGATATGATTCTTATTGTGGATCCTCGTATCTCTTATAGTCGTCTTTAAAACATGGCTTGGCAGAAAGACAGTTAACTTCTTTCCAGGCTGTGGAGTGTTTTTTTTTTCTCGTCCAGCCAGACAGAGATGAGTTTCACATTTAGTAGAAAAAAAATTATATTTGATTCGTTTAATCCGATCCACTTTCGGGGATCATGAAAGCCTAGAAATCAGTTGTTGATTTCGATTTTTAAAAACGTAAGCAACAGGAAAAGCTAATTATTCGAAAACTTTTACAAAAGCTAGAATCATCAGAATCTGCCATAGTTAAAACAGTAGCAACTACTTAAATATAGTGGTCCACTCATAAAAATAGGAAAACTTTTTAGGGGAATCATTTTTGTAGATTAGTAATCCTTGGACCTTCTTCGATCCATTAAATTTGTCAGAATCGAAGAATATTCTTTTTATCATTTCAAAAGGTGTGTCATGTTCACAACATCGGTACAGTGTAAAATCGATCCATGACTTTTTACAGAATATTATGAACATAGTTATTCTGCATACGCAAAGAATCATTTAAAAAAAAATTCTTTAAAAAAAAGAAAAACAGATATATACATTTTTAATAAAAGTACAAAAAATTACATAAATTAATAAAATAATGTATGGTTAGGTTATCATGCGTAAATTTGAAAAAGGGAAATTTGTAAAATCCTCATTATTTTAGGCATAAGTTAGATTAATGAATAATGGATCCGTAGAAAAATGGTGATATGATGTAATGTTTTAAATAAGTGTTTATGGTTGGTTGTAATGTTATAAATATATTTTCAAAATATTTTCTCTTTAAAGGGTTAGGCTGGAATTAGTAATCATGAATCTGCGTCAATGATCATGAAAGGGGATCTGAACCCAACGAAAACATATATTCTTCAAAATGTCGATATGCAAACATCATCATTAAAAGAGGTACACACGTTTAATCGAGGCAATATATATATATATATATATATATATATATATATACACACACACACACATATATATATATATGAAGAAATAATTTCTTAAGGTGAGCTACATTTATAGGATAAAGTGCTCAATATCAGAGATAGATCGTGTGTAAATATAAAATTGAACATTGAAGTCAACACTTAGAGGCGACACGCTGTTTCATGCTAGACGCAATCTTTAGGTGGCCTGACGATTGCGTCTTGCATGAAACAGCCTATCGCCTCTAAGTGTTGACTTCAATGTTCAATTTTATATATATATATATATATATATATATATATATATATATATATATATATGCGTGTGCGTGTGTAAAAAATGTAAAAAATCAAATAGAAAATAATATATATATATATATATATATATATATATATATATATATATATATATATATATATATGCCTTGATAAAGAACCTCAGAGGACTAAACTCGTTGGCGAAGGCTAAGAACAGTTTTCCTCTTGTCTTTTTATTTATTTATATATATATATCGTTGCTGAATTTATTTTTACCGAGACATGTTTATTATTTTTAGTCGATAGCACGTATTTGAAAGCTAAATAAAACGTTGCTGGCTTTCTATAGTAATGGATCAAACGACTATTTCTCCTACAAAGTGCTACGCTGGTTCGAACCCTTGCGGGAGCACATGTTGTTTATTAAGATTTCTTTAATGCGCAGGCCGACAGACGTAACAGACACTGTTTAAAATTAAAATTAAAATGAAGCGTCTATTTCGATTAGGAAATCTAATATATATATAAGTGTGCGTTGTGTTGTGTGTGGTGTAATGGATAGTGCTCGAAATGAGAAGTTAGTGTTGAATTAGTTACATTACTTTGGAAAATGTAATACTCACGGGACAGATTGAAGGCAAGAGGGTCGAGAGAGGAGAAATATAAATGGATGGCGATACAAGGTTTAAGAGAGATAACAAAAGGACAAAATTTATTAAGAACTACAAAATCCCGGAAATTGTGGAGAGACATGATCGCCAATGTCGCGGCACATCGAAGAGGTCCGAATACGAAATAATTGTCTGATGATAGACTTGAACTTCAACCAGTTCTGTGTTAGTTCAAAAATATTTTCCCTCTGTCACAGAAACCGCAAAACCCCGATTCATCGTTGCTGAAAGTCAATTAGCTTAAAAAAAAAAAAAACATAAAATAAAATACTCGAAGGATGGGTGAAGTACTGAACTTTGAAAATAAACAAAATGATAGTGTGTTGGTAAACAAGTAGACAAAGTAAGTACATTTATAGATAAAAAAAAAATCCTTAGCTTATCTTTAAAAAGGCTATTTTATGATTTTATCAAAATAAACAAAACGCATAAAACGAACGATAAACCATGAAAGCAAAATTTTATCAAGTGATTTATGCAAAAGATACTTGATGCTTCGCAATTATATAATAACAAAATAGGTTAGCAAGCCACAATACTGTGAGACCGAGCTTCCCAGAGTGCTTCACACTTGTGACCTTACACCAGACTACACCACGCTTAACAAATAACTATATAGAAGATAACATGACGCGCGAAAGGAAAATTTATAAATTTATAGGAGTAGATAAGTCTACCAATCGTCCGGTTCACACTCCTCCCTGGTCTTTTGAACGGGGGTAAAGGTTTATCCCTTTTTTCCTGTTTAGGATTGGGTGTCCGGTTCTTTCTAAAAATCTTCCCATTCCCTTTTACTCCCAGTAGCTCCTTGCGTTTTAGTGGTATTATTGCCATGCTTGGGGTGAAATGATATATATATATATATATCACTTGATGATTAGTAGGGATACTTTCAAGGAGGATATAAATCCAAAGAGAGCTCAATGTAAGAACAGAGCAAATATAATAATGAATACAGAATCCTTAAAAATCCATTCGGTCAGGTGATAATTTATTTCATGGACTCGGACACCAATCTCTTCAGACCAAATTTTACAAATTGTAAAATTAAATCTGAAGAGATGGACGTCTGAGTCCACGAAATAAATAATCACCTGACCGAATGGATTTTTAAGGATTCTGTATTCATTATATATATATATATATATATATATATATATATATATATATATATATAATAGGAAAAACTCGTTAGGTAAATAATTCGAAGTTCTTTAGTATTTTTATTTTAAAAAAACAGTGCTTGATACAAAAGTAGAGCATGAATATAATTATTTTTTTTAAATATGATTCCTTCGCAACACAACATTTCTCAAGTTTAAACAAAAAATAGGTCTTGTTTTTGAAACATGAGAACTCTTAAGTAGCAAGGAATCATATTTTTTTAAAAATCATATATATATATATATATATATATATATATATATATATATGTAAGTGGGAGGGATGTAAGAAAAGAAAGATGATAGACATAATCAATCAACAAAAGCAACAAGCATTATGCAATATTTTCTGTAACAGCCAGAACAGTCTAAATATCAAACTCTGCGCACGTCGCAACAAAGATGACGATCCCAGTGGACAAACAACAAGATGTAATAATTCTTTTGCATGTCAAGGTCAAACTTCTCACAGAAATTCACTATGCAACTTGTTGCTGAATTTGGTGAATTTGTAATGTACAGAAAGCGGGTATCGGTCTGGTGTAGTGTATTGTTAAATTGTTCAGTTATAGATTGAGCACTTTCAGTGTGCACTATTTTTCTCTTTATAATTTTTGATTTATTATATATATATATATATATATATATATATATATATATATATATATATATATATATATATATATATATATGCACACACATATATGTATGCGTGAGCGAGTTGCATATTACTTTATTGGCCGAATGGTTAGAACGTTCACATTCTGGCCGTGAGACCCGGGTTCGAATCTCACCATAGTCGATTTGTCAGGAATCTGACATCGATCCAAGCGTGCGGCACTTTTGGAAAGTGTCTGAAAACCATACCATGGGTTGACCCAAGCCTTGTGAGTGAAATTGGGTAGATGGAACCCTTGGGTGCCATCGATTGCTTTGCTAGCACGAAGTAACAGTTCGTCGTAGCCGAGGGATTGAGCGTGCTGGCCTTGTTCAAATTGTTGATCACGCTAGATAACACGCTCTTTCCCAGAAACTGTAACTAAGGTCTGCTCAGCATAGATGCAGTATAAACCAACGGTGAGCTCTGTGGGTGTTGAATAAACACAAATACGCCTGAGCAAGTGTCTGCAATAGGGATTGGCTAGCCGCCGTAGTAGACGGGTATCCTTGAATACGAGTGGCCCCCAAAATTTTCACCGATTGCAGTATTTTTACGGGGTTTTATTTTAACAAAATACAATAAAGAAAGAAACATAAGAAAGAAAAAAACTATCAAAGCAAAAAGGAAAACCTCGATGAAAGAAGTTCATTCGTTTGTAACCCAGAAGTTTCGTTAAAACAACTAAGGTAATGTGGGTAAGTTATTGTTTAATTTTTCTTGGATTTTTCATCTTTTTTTTCTTTTCTGGACATAACTTATGTAGAAATTGTACGAAAGTTCCGTATGTCTGAGCGCTTTCGGCTATTCTTATAACCATTGTCAAGGTTGATTTTATCTTTAATTTTAACTGAATGTGTAAATTTTTATTTTTATGCATGTATCTTGATAATAGATAAAGAATAGCTGAAAGCAGAACATTCAGACAATTTCTACATAGTTTGCGTCCAGAAAAGAAAAAAAAGAACACGGGAAAAATTAAATAAAAAAAAACTTAACCGCAGTACTTGTCAGTCGTTTTTAACGAAACTTGTATAGTGCTCAAATACACAATTGTGTGTGTGTGTAAAATGAGAACGTATATAGTCCAATTCCGACGTTGGTAACATTCAAATTAAAATTAAAAGAGGGCTCAATAGAAACGTAGAGCAATAACGCCTGATGAGATGTATTAATACGCATCGAAGCATGATTGCATTTGTGTAGCGTTTGTTACATGTATTGATGTAATATCCTAAAATAAAGTATATATATATATATATATATATATATATATATATATATATATATATATGAAGAAATATAGTCTTAAGATGTGCTATATTCATGGGATAAAGTGCTCAATATCAGAGTAGAGCGTGTGTAAATAGAAAAGTGAACATAGAAGTCAAAAATAGAGGCGACAGTCTGTTTCATGCTAGATGCAATCGTCAGGCCTGACGATTGCATCTAGCATGAAACAGACTGTCGCCTCTATGTTGACTTCTATGTTCACTTTTATATATATATATATATATATATATGTGTGTGTGTGTGTGTGTGTGTGTGTTCAATTTTAAATACTTTTAAAATAGCTTCTTAATACATATAAACATAACGTTTTTGTTATTTCGCTATTTACACCCTATTTCACGGAGTGCGATTTTAATGGGCATTTGTTTTTTTCGGACTTGTTTTTCAAAGGGAATGTGTCAGCGTACCGGCAGTTCAAAATAATTTCCTTCATTTATTAATCTATGGATAAACATCGTACTTTATATAATAATTTAGTAAGCGTAGCTCAGATGTGGCACGAGGCCGAAAGCATTGAGCACCCAGTGAGGATTTAACTCACTCAATCCATGCGTGATACAAGCTTAGGTGATCATGCATCTTTCGATGCAGATTTTTTTTCCTGAATTAGGTTGCCATTTCTTTCTGCGGTAGACCAGTTGCCATCCAAGGCTATAGAACCTGGTCTGTCCTGCGATTTGCCCATAGCTGGGGGGAGAAGAAGAGGATTCATACCTTTCTCAAAGGTATTAGCACGTAAGTGAATGTAATGGATTCGACTGGAATTCGAACTTGGCTCTCCGATTCCTCAATCCGAGCCGCTATCCATTACTCGTACTTTGAACTCACTAGTCAGTGGTAATAGAGCTAACGAGACAAGCTTGTTAACCATTACACCACATAGAAGCGCCACGTGGTGCTTTATATATATGGATATATAAATGCACTTCTGTAGAAAAAAAATCGTATAAATAAAAATGACTGATAATTCATGCCAAGGTAGTTTGTGTTCTTTTTTCACCAGTATCGTTGTGAAAAGTTTGAAGCTATTTATTCTATCACGCCCAGCCATTGGTAGAATAGTAGGGTTGACTGTGCTCTGTAGGCTTAGTAGGGCTATCAGTCCAGAAGAAAAAGTACGTTAATTTGAAAACCGCAGGGACGGCAATGAGAAATCATTTCACTGCTTCCCCCAAAATAAGATTTACATAAATTAAAGAAAAGTTGTGGAGAGCCATTATCGCCAACATCCTGAAGAGGTACTGTTTAAAAATATGCATAATATTAATTTGCATTTGCTGTAGAACAATGCTATGTGTGTATGTAGATGCGTGTATGTACGCTCAAATTCGTGTTGATATTTCGACGAATAACTGTGTCAAGCCAAGTATGGCAATTTCTCTTTGTCCTAACTTGCAAGGCTCTTTGTCCTAACTTGCAATCCTGCACCGTGGAATTTCCACTGGCCCAACAAATAAAAAACAATAACTCTGCATTGGTTATCTTCACTGGAATCAACTTCTTCAACGAGTGTTCAATGATCTATTTCCTGTTTGTCAAATACCCTTTAAAAATCAGCCACCTCTTCAATGATTTTCGAGTGATGGAATTGGCGATAACAATATCAAAGTAATTTTATCTGATCATATCAAAAATCGTGTATAAATACAGGAAAAAAACAATAAACTCTTGTCTTGCTTCTAATAACTTCTTCACAGCAGAATCTATCTTTTCCGCCAGAATCGTGTTGTCAGAATCAATGGATGATATTATGTGGCTTCGATTTCTTATGATGGTTTCCATCTTTGCAGTTTTATGCAATGGTAAGGCTTCATTTTTTTTTTCTACTAAGAAATTCTGATTATATAGAACTAGCAGTATAACCCGTCTACGACCGGGTGTTTCATTATTGGGAATTTTTACCGTTCAGTTCGAGGAATTTAAGCTTAAAGTCAGCCACACCCGAAAATCAATATTATTAACAACATTTGGGTGTAACTGATGCACATCCTCAAATGGAGGGTGGGGATAACAATTTGAAATGAGGAGAGGGGTTGAAAAGGACCGTTTTTGCGTTCTCAATCTTGCAAGGAAGGAACTTCTTCCATGGACCGTCATAATAATAATATACGATAATTTTTATTTATAATATTATTTTCTTTTATAATTCTAATAATCTTTTGCATTAGATTTCAACTAACTTAATTGATTGTACACTGTTTTTTTACAGACATTAAATTTTGCCTTTGAATTTTGCGCAAAGTGTAAAAAATCGGTTTTTTTGATTTTTCACCTTCAAGGTTTGTAATTTTTTCCATCCAATTTGGACTCAAACCGGCACTGAAGAATCATTTATCAAACAAAAAGAAATTCATCGAAATCGGATGGAAACTGTGGAAACGCATAAACAACATCTGACACACACACACACACACACACACATTTTGAGAATTATAGATATAGATTATGTAGCCATTCGCGCTTTTTGTTTTAGAAATAAGAAGACGGAAAAGAATGGTGCACATATTGCTTGTCTACGATTCTAGAAACAAGATGAGACACATTTTGCTTCGAAAACGTTGCAAGAAAGCATTTGCTTTTGAATCCAATAAATTAAGACAGAAGATCTGTTGTTGTTTTTTTTAAATTCTTTCATAGGTTCTTATATATATATATTTTAAATCAGTATCACCCCATGTAAGACTGTAAAGCCACTAAGACACGGTGGGGGATTACAGAGTGTAGAAGAATTAGGAACAGAAACATTAATAATGAACGGGAAGAGGAAAGAGTAATCAGGAATACACTTGATACAGTAGATGTAGATAAAATTGTTTAGCGAATGCTTTGATCGTCAAGATCATCTACGGTAAATTTACGCCCTTGCTCTTCACATTTCACCATTCCTGGTATAACATCTATTATCACAGTGTGGGATATCTACTAACAAAAGGGATGGAAAGAAAATATCAGAATATAAATTAAATCGGGTAGATTAAAAAAAAAAATGAAATTTAAAATTCCCAGCATCCCTCGTTCGTACGCATGCGTAGTGGCACCAACAAATTTAGTCCGATAAAATCCTAAAGGACGAAACGCGTCACAAGAAAACTTTTTTTCCACTTTGTCAAGCATTTTTCCCCAATATTGTTTTTGATATATGAAAAATATATATCGTTATCTCATATATGTGTATATATGTACATGTGCAGTTTTCATAATTCTTTTTTCACAATTTGAAAGATATGTCACGAACCACTTTATTTCCGGATTTCCAATGCATTCCGATAGTAAAAACTTTAACAATGCATTTACATAATATATTAAATAAACTTATTCTGCTAGTAATACTTACATCAAATCCAGACTGCTGACAATCACTTCTATTCCTGATTTTTAATATATTCTTATAATAAGATCATTTCCATTATACATTATAATAGCCCTGTACTATCAGTAATTCTTGCCTTCATTCCGGGCCACTCACAATCCCATTATTCATGATTTGCAATGTATTTACATTATTCATGTAGGTACCTACACAGATTTGTTAAAAATAAGAATACCATGTTAAAAAAAAAAATGACCCAAGCGTAATAAAAACAGTTTTATCATCAAAATTTTTACGTTATTATTAAGAAGAAAAACCAAAAGAATTTTTGATTATTCATTTATATTTTTTATCCTTTTTAAAAGATTCGAAATTTTGGTTAAAAATCTTGTTTTTCTTACGTCAACGGAGGGGCCAAATATTAGTATAGAAAATTTTAGCGTCTTTTTCGTGGTGAGAGACAAACTGATTTGTAAATTCTTTGAAAAATCAAATAATTTCAGATTTTAATGAACCTTTCAGGGTATATTCATAAATGAATGAAATTATTTTAGAATGTTTCTTTTTTAGAAAATCTTTTTACATGTTACCCCCACGCCAATTTAATTTTATGAAATTTCTAGAAATTAATTTCTGTACCGTTTAATTAGCAGGACTCTTTGGAGAATTTAAATCGTCATTTTCTTTTTTGTAAAATAGGATCCCCAGTAAAAGAAAATCTGCTTTGAATCGTAAAATAAAAAAATGTAATAAAGCTAAGACATTATATAATTAGAAAATGTTTTAATTGCTTTCATGAATATGATATATTATGAACACTATTGCCTCAGGGGAATACATTTTTTGATGAATAATGATTTTTTAGAGAATTGTTTTAATTTTAATTAAAATAATTAATAAAGTTTTACTAATCATAAATGGAAAAGCTTACTAGAATATTTTAAAAAGAATTTTGAATTTTATTTGTTTGTATAAACGTAGCGATTTTTGTAAATACGGAAGTCCATACAGGACATTATCAGAAAATAAGAGCGATAACTATAATAAATTGAAAGCCAAAGTACCTAAAGTTCAATAAGACCTTAGGTGACGGAGAATATTTTACTACATTTTTAAGATTACTGGGTAGTTAAAAATTATATTAAAAAAAACGATCCCGTTATATAACTCAAGTAATTATTACAGATATGCCCCCCCACCCCGTAGAAAAAAATTAAATAAACTTCCGATTGTTAGTCAAGCTGTCAATCTGCCAACACCTTAAATATCTACCACTATGTTAAAAAAGGCATTTATGAGATAATTTAAGCTAAAAAGAGTGCTATTTGTTTCAGATTAGATTAGTTAACCTTTAAATCAGCTAATATTCCTTAAATAAAGTTAAATATATTTTATTTTTGAAAGATTTTTTTTAATAAAGGGAATTACATTGTGTTGACAGATGGCTTAAAATGTCGTGATTTCAAAACAAAAACTCCTTCCAATCAATTTAAATTAGTTTTGAAACACAGAAAAGTATTTTGCTTATTGAAAATATTAAATTTAATCTATTAGCTTGAAATTAAAACTAAAATTAAAGCTTCAAGAAAGATTTTTCATTTTTAAAAATTCATTTTAAACTTAGGCATCGCGTTTCTTTGGAGGTACCCGTATAAGGTCGCCTTATAGGACCCTTCATGAGATCGCTAAAAACAGAGCATAGCATGATGAAAAAGATGCCAAACTTGACGAAAACAAAATTTTAGCGTCTAAATGTTTATGTTATTATTAAGAGGAAAGATGAAAGTATTTTTAATTATTTTTAAAAAAATTTTCTTTCTTTTTAGAAAATTCTAAATTTTGATCAAAAAAGCCTTGTTTCTCTTTGTATCACCGGAATTAGTAAAATAATATAAATATTTAGCATGTTTCTTTTTTCTTTTTCTTTTTTTTGTATGACAGACATTAATTTGGAAAATCTTGCAAAAATAAAAATAATTGTCGGATTTTAATGAAACTTTCAGAAACTATTCACAAATGATGGAACTTATTATAAATATGTTTTCCTTTTTTAAAGTCATGTAAAAAATATTTTTTTCATATGTATTACCACCCCACCCCCAACTAATTGTACGAAAATTCTATAATTTAAATTTTGGGCAGATTAGTGATTATATTAGTTAAAAGTACAAGACTTTGCAGAATCCAAATCATTTTTTTTTTTTTTTTTTTTTTAGTTGGACCACCTCTACCTGAAAATCATCTCTGAATTGTAACATACAAAACTCAATAAAACAAAAATATTATTTCATTTCAAAAGCTTTTAATTGCTTTTATTTATTTTAATGAACATGGACAATATTGTCTGAAAGCAAAAAGATATTTTGATGAAAAATGAATTTTTAAGACAATTATTTGTTATTTCTGAAATATTTTATTATTTTTACATTAAATGTTGTTAATTCTTCTAAAATTAGGGAAAAGTTTGTAGAATTTAACGAATGTTGTTAGTAGATATATATTTACAGATTATAATTTCCAAAGCTTCTTACAAACTAACGAACACCAGTATATAAAAAAAATATATAATTTATGTCAATAATATAACTGCAAATCAAATCTACGGAAGACCGGAAGTATCATGCGTGCAATAGAAAAAAAAAGTCACGTGAATTGAGTTTCTGTCTAGTATTTAATTTAAATACTGAATTTTTAATACAATTATTTGTTATTTCTTTAATTATAATAGATTTTTACATTTAAGTTGTTAAAATATTATAAAAAATAGTTAAAAGCCGCATTCAGTTTCGTAAATGTCCTTTTGAGATAGATTAATTTTTGCGAAACACGTGTGGAGAAGTTAATTTGATTTTTCAATTTCAACTGAGAAGGGTACCTACAAGTATCAGTATCATCTCATGAAATTTAAATTTGTATCTTATGTACACATCTAATAAAATTTAATAAGAAAGGTACCTATAAATTAATTAGATACCTTTCTTATTAAATTTAATCTCACTCTCAACAGTCTTATTTTAATTTCTTCATAATATATTTTCTATAAAGCATCGTAAACGTAAAGGTGAACGCTAAGTACAAAAAAAAATAGAAAGTTTTCCTTAAAAATAACGAGGTAAATAATTTGTTCACTTAAATCTAAATAATTTCACTTCTCTCCTTCCGTAGAATAGATTACCCTCACGTAAGCTATCAATACGTCAAGAAAATGTCTTTCGCCACCTGTCAAGTGACGCGAAATATTATGACCTGCTTTGTTTTATTTTCAAACTACACCTTTTCGGACCAGAAACTAAATAATGCTTGTTTAAAAATATTTTAAATAAACATTATAATTTCTGATTGTCTTAAAATAAGTTTTGAAAAAATTTTCAAACTAAGATTTTAATTTTTTTATAAAATGGAAAATTAGTTGACATGATTGATTATCTGTCAATTCTGCTGACAAAAAAAAACAAGATTTTTAACGAAAATTTTGGACGTGCTAGGAACGATTAAAAAATGTAAAAAATACCCCCAAAATACTTTGATCTTTCCTCTTAATAATAGCATAAACATTTATTTTAGACGATAAAATTTTGTTTTCGTCAAGTTTGGCATCTTTTTCATCATGCTGCGCTCTTTTTTAGCGATCTCATGAAGGATCCTATATCAGTAATGCTTGCTTTCATTCTTGACTACTGGCAATGTATTTCTTCCTGATTTTCAATGCATTCCTATAATGAAACATTAGAAATTCATTTATCTTATACATATATAATAGCCATATTCTGTCAGTAATACACACATGCATTACTTATAGAATAGTACTACATCCTTGCCTTAATTCTTGGCCACTAAGAATCCCGTTCTTCGTTATTTTCAATGTATTCATATAGTAAAATCATTAGAAATCACTTTATATACATTTAATACCCTATTCAATAATTCAGTATTTAATCATGTAAATTTTACCCTATCGGCATTTTTTTTTAGTTTATTAGATTAGAAAATGACTCAATCTAAAAGGTTAAAAATAAAGTAGTTATCAATTTGGTTAACAATAAGAAAAGGCAAAGGTTTATTTAAATTTATTGAATGCAACGTAAAGTCAACAATACAACGACGAATATTGTTTATTTATTTTTATTACCACCAAAATTTGTTGTATCATTACAGTTTCATTATAGAAATAATCATTATAGAAATAATCACTGTTTCGAAAGGAGTAATGGATTATTTATTGATTAATCCGACAGATTTTTATCACATTATTTTTAGTAGATACCCATATTTTAAACAGTATATTTATTTTCATCTATCGGCCTGAATATTCGAGAAATCTTATTAAAGAAAATATGTCCCTCCCAGTTTCCACTGAAAAAAATGTTTAAAGCGATAAAAAGTATCCCTATAGAAATAATCCCTCGAATAAATGAAAGTTTGGGTATTTTTGTTTTATAAAGCCTCCTTACAATATCAAAGGGTTTCATAATCAACGAGCATTGAAAGAAAAAGAAATGACATCATAGGATCTTTTGATGAAAGACATTTAAATTTCCGTTTCATTCTATTGTATTATATCTTATTGCGATAAATATTAACGTAAGTCTAACGAGAAGAATGTTTTGACGAACCATTGGATCTGAGTGAATCACTGAAGTACATATTCAGTAGCACTTAAGTGACCAATGCTTTAGAAACATTAATACTTAGCCATTTGGAAACGTTTTTTTTAATCATTTCACCCCAAGCAGGGCGATAATGCCACTAAGACGTAAGGAGTTGCTGAGAGTCAAAGAGAATGAAAAGACTTTAGTGAAGAGAAAGGACAATAAAAGAAGAGGTTTCAGGGAGACAGAAGATGGTGATTGGAAGATTGTTGGTTGTAGATAAGCAAGAAGCCTGAAGAGAATTCCACTGGCGAGAAGTGCAAGAAAGGAAACTATCAGTATAAAACATACGGTTGCATATGTCTAGCTCCACAATAAAACGGTGAGACCTAGTTGCCAATCTAGTCGTGCATTTAAATTCATGTACTCGAAGCACAAATAGGGAAAGCTCATCAGAACAATTGCCATGAAAATATTTATAGAAAAGACAGAGGGAAGTCGCATCAAAGCAGCGGAAAAGTGATTGAAGTCGAGATGCCAGGGCATGGCCGATTATATTGCATGCCCTTCTTTGGATTTTGTCAAGTATCTAGATATATTTAGTAGAAGTTAACGTAAGCAGCTAGTAAATAAATATTAGATATAATTATATCTCCCCTTATGGATTAAATAGTTTGCATATTTGTTTAGTAATTCCATCCCATAATACTAGGACAAAAATTAGCAGCTTGTTTAATGGCGATCAGCAACCTTCAACTTTTTATTTCATTTCATATTTATGTATTTATTTTGTTAATTTACTCGTCACAAACTACCGTGTTTAATGGCATACAGCATTCCCTCATTCTAATAATAACGCAATAGTATAGATTAACGCTCCTTACACGTATTGGTAGAAGGTATGGATAAAGTAAGAGTTATCAGCGACGAAAGTGAAATTGGCTAACTGAGTTCAAGTTCTGGTCGATTCAGTTTCGTTCAATTCTCACTAATGCCCTTGGCAAAGGCATTAATTTATCTTCCTCCAGTTATGGCTTAAATAGTAAGGCAGACTTGTTTTTTTTTTTGTTTTTTTGCTTTGAGATGGCAACTAATATAGGAGAAGGAAAACCCTGAATTCAGAACCCTCCTGAAAAGCAATGAACTATAAGAGGCTATCTTTTCCTAGACACACCACTGCTACTATGGCTGCAGTAAATGTGATGCCCTGTGACTCTAATTGTGACTATGTATTGCTAGTATACGGCATGTAAATTAATATTAGCCCACCTGATTTCTCAACTTAGTAAATAATATTTTTCAGATTTCTTAGATTTTTTATTTAGGGAAAAGGGTGGGGGGTCTTATATGGAACTATATAAAGTAATTGTAGTGATATGTAAATGTCTGCCTAATTATCATGGCTAAAGCATAGACTATATAAATGCCCAAGCAATAAGGGTAGAGCAGCTCTCGGTATACGAGATGAACGACTGCCGCTGGACTGATGAAATCCTACTTCATAACAGTAATCCTTGTTGTTTGATCGGTGAGGAAGGAGAATGAAAGAAGTGTTCATTTCAAATTATTCACCTGAAGAGTGTCAGAGAGACGACCGACCGAGAGGATTGAAATAATTAAGGTGACTATAAAAGTCACAATAATATTGATAATTATTCATTAGAAATCATAAGACCCATTAAGATCATTGATCAAAAACAGTTAAATATTTTTCAGAGAAAAAAAAAAGGCAAACCTAATTTTCTTTTCACTTCAGTTGCATCTTTAAATGAATTACTGTTGATTCTTGTTTAGTAATGAATTTAATTCAATTTCTTTTTATTTAAAGGTTATGAAGACAGGTACTCTTGTGATTTTAACGGTCGCTGGTGTATGTGGTATCCTAAAAACCTGACCGATACTTGCAACTGGAAATTAAACGACGGACAATATCAAGGAAAGCAAGGTAATGAACAATTTGAAAATTTATTTAATTTTAAAAATGAACGAATTACTGTTGTTTTAAAACATGTGCCCATAGTGCAGCGGTTATCATCGCCGAAAGTAGAATTGGCGTGTCGAGTTCAAATTCCAACCGAAGCAAATGCATTCACTTTCGCACAGATATCTTTGGAAAAGTAGGAATCCATAGCCGGACAGACTAGGTTCTGTAGCTTTGGTTGGCAACCAGTCTAGGAAAAGGACAACCTTGAACACAAATCTGATTGTGTGTAGGGCTGGCAACACCACCTCGTAAAAAAACACAACGAGAACGCCCAGCGTGTAGAGGCCGTCACCCAGCCGGGAGTTTACATCAACCACAAAATGTAAACTAGCCTATAAAATCTTGGAATGATTTGTTCCCACTATTTTAAAAACAATGATTAAAATAACAAATATTTTAATTTTATTAAATAAGTATTTGCAATATTGCAATATTTGCAGTATTGCAATATTGTTTTTTGCATATCTTTTCCTTAAATTTCTATATACAAGAATCCAGTTTCCAGTTCGCCGTGCGTTTGCGAGAGCTAAAAGTGAGAATTTGGCTCCAGAAAGAAATATTTACGCATGGCCAGTTGTATGTTGCATGCTCAAGAGTAAGAAATTCTGAGAATTTATTACTCGCTCTTAAAAAGGAAAAAGGAAATTTTCTTAAAAATTATTGTTTACCATGAAGTTCTAAAAATTAAATTAAATTAAAGAAATTATTAAACCGCAAAGTAGGGTTTTTATCAAAGTATTTTTCCAAACAAATCAGTTTATTCAGATTTCATCGATTGGTTTGCAAAATTGAACGAAACGTAAAGTTTGTAAATCTCGACAAAAAATGTTAGCGATAACTTCTCCAATACTAAATATTATGATTATATTATTTCCAGATAGATAAAAATGTTTCCACCATTAGATAAAAAATGTCTCCACAGCGTTTTCGAATGATAAAACTGCGCAAAAATCATTTCTCCAAAGTATTTTTGTCACTATTGTTCGGAGACTCGAGGAAATGTTATGACTGATCGATTAGTTTTTTACGGTTTATCAACACTTTGTAAGTTATTTAAAACCGAAATATACTTTGGATTTTAAGAACAATTTTTTTTTTTTTTTTTTTTTTGGCGAGTGAATATTGCATTATCAATTCTTTTGGGGATAATAATTTTTCCAAGTCTTACTAATCACTGCGTGGAAGAGAATGGATACCTTTCTTCAGGGTATCTGCGCGTAAGTGAATACAAAGGATTGGACTGAGATTTGAACTCGGCCCTGCCGATTTCTCATCTATGTTCGTTATCCATGTACATCCGAATCTAAAAAATGACTGTATACACACACACACACACACACACTTTTAGCCGTTATAGTATAACGAGCGTTGTTTTATTACCACTGTACGCTATTGTGTATATATATATATATATATATATATATATATATATATATATATATATATATATATATATATATATATATATATATATATATATGTTATGGACTAATAGTGTCGGGGGTTGAGGTTAAAACTCTGCTTAGTTTGCGGGCTAGTTGATGTAGGGCGCTGCCTATCTCTCATATGATAGGTTTCATTGGTATGTTCGGTTTATGTGCTTTTGGTAATCCGTATAATGTGGGTGTTTTGGGATGGTATTCAATAAGTTTTATCCACAAGTGGGTCTTCATTTTTTAGCAGCTTTTTGATGTCGCCTGTGAAATGTTGTTTCTTTTTATAGCTTTGTTTTCATTTACTTTTTCATAAATGTTGTCATCGTTAATGAGTCCTCTCATTTTCTGTTGGTAAATGTGTTTATCTATGATTATAATTCTCCCGCCCTTATCAGAAACAGATTCTTTCAGGGCTTTTATGTATCTTTCGTTCGTTTTGTTTTTGTTTTTTTTGTTGTTTTGTTTTTTTTTTTGTGTGTGTGTGTAACTGTGATTAAGCCTTGGATATAGCCTTTGGTAAAATTGGAGTCATTGTGGTGATGGATTTTAATTATGTAATCTGTGTTGTCATATTTCGGTATTCCAGTGGTAAATTTCTGGCCCAAACTGAGGGCTTCTAATTATGTATCCGATAGTTGGAATTTAGATGTTTGTTATTAGGTCTTTTCTGCCGACATTGGACCATTTGCTAGTGTTATCAATGAGTATCTTAATAAGATTTCTCAAATGTTTAGGCCGGTAGACGAAATCAAATTTAGTTAAAAAAATATAAACGAATCGTCTACTCAAATATGAGTATCCATTAAAAATAAGGTTCAAAGTAATATATATATATATATATATATATATATATATATATATATATATATATAGAGAGAGAGAGAGAGAGAGAGAGAGAGATAAATTAATTCTAACAAACGATAACTCCTTTTTTGCTTCGATTTTATAAGCACAGATACAGATTTAATGCTGAAATTTGCTGTAAAGCATTTTAAGTCAAAGTCAATAAATGCAAACTCTGTTGGTTCTAATTTCTTAATTGCTGATTGCCTCGCCGAAATATCCCCTCCTCCCCCCAAAAGGAGTGTGTTCATTTAAATCCCGTTTATCCATATTGACTCAAGCAGATTTCGAATTTATTATCTCGTCTTTGCCCATTGCTCTTTTCATTCCTGCACGCCTTTCTTATGTTTTCGTTATATCCTCGTTCTACAATCATCAATAGTCCAGAAATATTTGGCAATGATAGGGTAGTAAGCTACAGTAGATTAGTGATAATTGCCTGACATGCAGAAGATCAAAACTTTTAATCCTACCGAAAATAGTTCTTTTATCAAATTTAGGATATGCACAAAAAAATTTCATTTAAGATTACTACGACCTAAAGTTGTCTTAATGTTACTTATTATAAAACGCAGATTGTGTGTGTGTCTGTGTGTGTGTGTGTGTGTGTGTGTGTGTGTGTGTGTGTGTGTGTGTGTGTGCGTTTATCTATTGGATCGGATTTCCTACATTTTTCAATCGATTTCAACAACACTTCACAGGACTACGTAAAATTACCTTGCGGTGGTTCTGACAGCGCCAAAAATTGGAAAAACACAATTGTCTTTGCACGAAATCAATCTGAAAACACGATTAAGAGGCATTAAGGAAAGGGGGACAACTCATATCGAGTTATACTTAATAATATCAAGTTATCGAGTATTATTATAAAAACCAGTTTGTGTGTGTGTGTGTGTGTGTGTGTGTGTGTGTGTGTGTGTGTGTGTGTGTGTGTTCGTTTATATATGGGATCGGATTTCGTACATTTTTCAACCGATTTCAACAAAACTTCACTTTTTTTGGCAGGTAGTGTTTCTTATTGTCTTGCACACTTTTTTCTTTATTTTTACAAGACAATTGTTTATAATAAAATTCGGTAGACTCATAACGATTGAAAACAATGTAATTGTTTGAGTTTGGGTTTGACCAATTCAAAAAAAAAAAAAAAAAAAACTAATTAAGACATGCGTATCCATCAAACTTAAACAGTAATCTTTGTCAATTTTATTTTTCAGTCTTTATGATGGTCGATACTTGATCTATCTCTTACTGTTACATCCCCGGGCAACGCCGGGCTCTACTGCTAGTTCCTAATAGATTCTTAAATATTTTTAAAAAAATAATGGAGCTTTGCAAAGGAGAATTTAATATAAGTAAAGTGAACATTGAAGTCAACACTCAGAGGCGACAGACTATTTCATGCTAAACGCAATCACCAGGCGGCCTGACGATTGTGTTTAGCATGAAACAGTCTGTCGCCCTTGAATGTTGACTTCAGTGTTCACTTTTATATTTACATACGCTCTATGTCTGATATTGAGCACTTTATCTCATAAATATAGCATACCTTAAACTATATTTCTTCATATATATATATATATATATATATATATATATATAGATAATATTAGTGGTAAATATACACATACATATGCAAAATATATAGATATATATACACATAGGTGCATACACATATATGTATATTTTTTTAATAAAAAATTCCGAGAGGATAGAATCCAGGTAGAACTCAATGTCCAGGACAGAGTAAGGATATAATAAAAAGGCTTAAACACTAATATTCCATGATTTATTCCATTGGAATCCATAATTTATTCCATTGGAATCGTAAATACGATCGTAATTACGTAAATACGATCGTAAATACGATCCAATTCATCAGACCTATATATATATATATATCATGGCTTCGCAAAACGAAGATCAAGAGGGACTCTGCACACGTCGCTTGCAGGCAAGTTTGTGACTGATGAGTTCAATGCGGTCGCAGTAGTTGAAGCTAAAAGTCCGGCCTAAGGTCGATGGCATAGCATTGCAGTACTTCCTCCTCTGCCTCTTGTCCCTGAGAGCGGCCTTGCAGGTATTTTCAAAGAAACAGATAACATCGTTGGTGGTGAGACGCCATGCGTCACGGTTCTCAGCTAGGGTTGAAAATTGGCAATGGTTGATTTGACAGGCAGCAAAGGATTTTTTCAGTCAATCTTTGAATCGTTTCTTTTGTATATATATATATATATATATATATAGATAGATAGATAGATAGATAGATAGATAGATAGATAGATAGATATATATACGTGTGTGTGTGTGTGTGTGTGAATAGGGTAAAAATACAGTATAATCTAACAGAAAGGAACAAATAAAATGTTTATAAATTTGACATATTTCGGTGGCATTATTACAACTTCAGCAGAGTTTTTTTTTTGTGGGACATGTGGAAAATGTTTCGGTATATCGAATTTTATACTGTTCGTTTTCATTGGTCGAGTAAATATCACGTGTTCAAATTTTGTGGTATGTGTAGGGGGTGTTTTCAAGTGGGGTCTTTACTCCCTATTGTTTTCAGGCGTCTTATCGTCTAACACACACACACACACACACATACTAAGAGAAATACACAAAAAAAAAAAAAATCGCCCCAAAACATATTTTTCTTGAATGTTTTTCAAAATTTGATCGATTAACCAGTAATTCTACAATAAATTTCTTTTATTTTTCTTTGGATTCCCAGGATACGTTGTTTTAGATGGTGCCAATAACTGCTACGCCCAACTTAGATGGGCATTTCTCTGGTTTCCTGTTAATCCCAAAATGATTACATTTGAATATTATGTAACGGGACCAGGACCATATTCATTGAATGTTACGTCTGAAAAAAGCTATAAACCAGAATGGACTTGTCAAATTCAACCAGGAGATCAAAAGAGAGTGGGTCGTGCGGCCCCCATGCGAGTATCGGTAAGAAAATTTATGTACGGTTCCGTTTTAAAAGCGGTTTGCTTCTTACACTTTGGGATGGTCTAAAAATCTTCCCCTTGCACGTTACATTGGTCTAAAGCCGTGTTTCCCAAGCCGTGCGCCCAAGGCACACAAATTCGCCCTGAAAGGTAAAACCATGGACGCCACAAGTTAACAGAAGAGTTATTAATTATTTTTATATCTAAAAAAATTCTTTATTTTTAAAAAGCTTGAGACGACCAAGCACATGGCTTCCAAGTCTTTGTCATTTGATATTTTAAACAAAATACTAAATTCTTTACTCTTTAAGAATGAATCGATAATACTTTTGCTTTTGCCTTCCTCAACGGATTTAAATCAGTCATTATACGCCCTTGTGCAAATTAATTGAAACAACATCTTTTTTTTTTCTTTTACCATACGGTTAGTTCTAGATCCACTGGAGTGACAGGCTGTAATTGATTTCTATTTTTTCCTCAAATTAGGTCATTTGCAGTGGTGTGCATTAATATGTATCTATTTTCGGGATGTATACTGAAATTTGTTCGGCCTTGAAAAATATTGCGTCATCTGTGATTGCTTCCGATTTTTATCACGCCCAGACACTACTGTCTCGACTGTTGATTAGTTGTCCTATGGCCATTGTTTGCGATGGACGTTACTACAAGGAAGCGTACGAAAATTGTAACGCTACACAAACACACTGGCAAGCCTTACCAGTGCGCAAATCAAAGTACTAGGCTGGCCTGGAAATTCTCCTGATTTAAATTCAATCGAGAATTTGCAGTCAATCTGCAACTTCGTGGAATTAACATACGAAGTACTAACATGTGCGCTGGGTCATGCTTCATTGGAAAAATAGGAAAAACAGTAAATAATAACGGAATTATTCATTCTGATTCAATTAATTTGCACAAGGGTGTAGGTGTCTCTAAAAAGAAATAGAAGATTCTTCATAAATCCCTGTAAATGAAAACTGCACTGTTTAAATATACAATGTAATCTTTTAAAAATAAATGTTTATTTTAGAAGACATCTTTGTTATTTTCCGATTTTCAAATTTCATGACTAATTTTTCCTTTTTAAAATTTAAAGTGCGCCCGAGAGTTTTATTTATACTAGAAATGCACCTTGAATTAAAAAAGAGAAACACTGGCCTAAAGTTTTCTAATTCTTATTCTTTTACTTTGGGATAGTTTAATTATTATTATTATTATTATAGGCCATTGGGATGGTCTAAAGACACCTTTTTTATTTTCTCTGTTTGTTTTCTTCTGTGAATCTTTTCTTGTCTTTTTATATTGTACACTTTTTTTAATAGTTCTTTATTTTTTCTTGTATCTTGCAAAACATTAAAAAGTCGATATTTTTCTTTCAGAATCTCCTCCTCATTAGCGCCAGCGTTGCTCCAGGTTCCCAACTGATAATCACTCAAGTATGGAAGAGTAAGTAACAATAATTTCTTAAGTATTCATGAAGAATGTTTGGGATTTGCCACTTTCTCTGCCAAGTAGCGTTCTATTCAGGACTATGAAAGGAAGGAACATAAACTTCTCTCACTCTCTCTTTTTCTTTTCGTTCTCTAATTTATATAGGATGTATTACGTGCAAGATGTTATTCAGTCATCCTCTGGAGAGACATTACCCGAGCACCCGACTACTTAGTTTCACCCAAACCACATAGCTCTCTCTAGCTCTCTCTCTCTCTCTCTCTCTCACACACACACACACACACACACACACACTAAAGTAATCCTATAAATGTTTTTATCTTTTTGTTCGTGCTATTTTCTCTTTCTTTCATTTTTTTTTTTTGTATGCTATGATGTTCTTTATATAAATATAAAAATTTCCCACGTATTGAATTAATATCTTTTTAAAAGTTTGCATTAATTTTGAAAGTGTTTAAATCCTTGTCATTACAAATGAAGTACATATATGTGATAAAGAAATTAAACATAGACTGTGCTAGGGTTAGTTTCACCCAACACCGCAAGTTGCTACACAACCAAAACTTTGACCTAAAAACTCAAGTCATTTTCTTAAATAGTCTCGTCATATCAAGACTTTCATATAGATACCATGCATGACGCCAAGCCCGTTTAGAAATATCTAAAGTATCAGTTGTATACAACCGCTTTCTTAGATCAATGGTTAAACATGGCTTCGAGTGAATAAGGCCTATAGGCCTTAGTGAACACTTCTTTTTCGAACCGCGTGGATTGGCGTTACAGAATCACAAACAAATAACTCTACCAAATAACAGAAACCACATCACTTGAGAACTTTCAACAACTAAAATGGATAGCATATGTAACTCGAAGAGAAAATAATGACGTAATCAAAATGTTGACATTCAACACTACTTCAGACAAAAGGTTAGGAAGGAATCCTCTTCATCAATATTGGAAAGAGCAATAACAGTTAATGGACTTGAGAAACCTATTTTCTTTTAATAGAAAGATTTTATTAAATTGAACTGACTGTTCAATGAATGCCAAATGCTTCTATATAAGGATATTGCTAATGGTTTTGAATATAAAGTTATCCTTCTAGTATGGTTGCCATTCAAGATTATTTAACCCATGACTTGGGTGAGGTAAGAGGTATATTCACACTTTTTCCATGGGTATTAGTGTAAAATAAAAGCAACAGACTAGACTAGAATTTGAACTTGGCTCACTGAAATATATTTGGTGTTATGTTTGTGTTAACTGTTTGTAAACTGAAAATAAAGAAAAAGTGATTTTAGATTTCCGTAGAATGTAGGCACTTAAAATCTTTTGTCATATCCCCACATATGTAAAGCAATAGACAGAAAGTGCAATAAATATTAACCTCTCAATGTTCATTAATTTATAAAGTTCCTTTTCTGCAGCTTTGTACTATTTTTCAAATTTGAATTATCGTAACTTTTTGTGAAAAACAGTTATTTTTCTGTTGTCTTCTCTACAGAGGACTTTCAACAGTAACAACAATTTAAATGGACAAACACATGTAACCCGAGGAGAAAACAATGACGTAATCCAAATGTTGACATTAAACACTACTTCAGACAAAAGGTTAGGAAGGAATCCTCTTCATCAATATTGAAAAGAGCAATAACAGTTAATGGACTTGAGAAACCTATTTTCCTGAATATTCGTTTTAATAGAAAGATTTTATAAATTTCAATCGAAAGTAGCAGTGGCTGAATGCGAAATGTTTCCTTGTAGGGCAACGACTATTTAAGGCCTTACCATTATGAGAATATTTCTGATATGATTGATTACATTGAGTATGTTTACAGATCTGCAGGGACACAAAGCAGAGTCTAGATGCCCGCCTCTTTCTACCGGAAATACAACCAAATGTGAGTATTAGTCAAGACTTCCGTTGTATTTTCATAAACGTTTTATTTTCTTTCTTTTAAATATAATGTTACTGAAAGATTTGACTTAACTACTACAGGAAAAGGTAATCGACGTGCCTGGAATTCCAATCTGAGATCTTAGCTCCTTTTCACGTGCATCAACTTGTGTTGCCTAATTACGCTTAAAAAACACAGGTTCTCGTTCGATCACCGGTTAAGCAACGTCGAGCACGATCAGTACTTAGATGGTGGGCCACTTGGGAACACCGGATACCGTAAGCAATCGCCTACAATCCGCGATATGTCTCGGTTTTAAATAAGCTACAAAGGGTTTAGAAGCCTTAAAAAAAAAAACAAAAAAAAATCAATCAACTTATGTTACAACTGGACACGTAATGATGTTTGCTGGTTCAGTTGGTATTTCGTTTTTTTTGTTTTTTTTTTTGTTCAACAATCAGAAACCCCCACAAAAGTGACCCAGTCAGGGATGATCAATATTCGATTTGTGTCCAGAAAAATGTTACCTCCACCATGGCTCACCTTTCTTCTTGCTCAATCACTTCTGCTGCTTCTATGGCCAACGATGTCTCTCTGTCTATCGGCCCATATGATGCCCAATATGAAAGGGGACCTGTCTACGAAGTTCCAGTAATTCTGCGTTGTGTTTCCCCATTCGTTACTTCGACATTTTCCCACTAGTATATTTTGTTGTCATCTCGCTGAGCCCAAAGCGGTCTGCCCAAGGAAATTTGAGTTCTAAGAGAATTATCCCCATAGCGCCTCCTGAGATGAAAAAAAAAAAGTCTAGCTTTAGGATTGTTACGGTCGCAATTTCTGGAAATTTCAGCTAATTCATCGTGAAACATTTAAAACAGCACAAGAATTGATTTTTATTCTCTCAAAGCCTCGAACATTTCTTTGGCGTTGAAATTTTGTTTTCACGTTAACAATGTTTGTTAAATTGATTATTGTCACTCTGTCCATAGCGTCTCCTTCTTACGAAACGCCATGACGTTTTAAAAGAATTACACTAAAGACTTTTTTTATACACATAGTTGTGTGCAACAAATCTTAAACAAGCCACAAGAAACATATGATTCAGAATTTTTGAAGGTCATCTAAAATTGGTTCAATTTTTTATGCTTTAGTGTCTTTCTCTTGCCAAAAGTTGTGACTTGTAAGGGTGTTCAGTAGTTTTCAATCTTCACTCTTTCATGTCACAAACTAGCGTAACCCAGCTGATTTCTGCCTCGTCGATGTATACCAGCGTTTCTATTGAGTGATTTGCATACGCAAGTGATTTACACACGCAGCTGATGTGATTTGCATATGTAATTGAAGTGATTTGTATACGTAGGTAATTTGCATATATAATGTAAATGATTTGCACACGCAACTGAAGGGATTTCCATACATGGTTTGCACGTGAAACTGAACTGATTTGCAAACGAAAGTAATTTGCATATACGAGTGATCTGCTATTAAATGAAAATCAACCATTCTTGTCCGCTTTCTCACTTCCGCCATTATGGCGCCCTACCAAAAAGAAAAAAGTACAAACAGCTGATTCTTCCCCGCTAAAAAGAATTAAGCTTAGCTTAGTATGACACAACGCCAAAATTGTAAATTGAGGAAAAGATGAGTCAGTCTATTTCATGAGAAAACATGCATTTAAAATCCTTGCTTTTAATTAAACTTCAACACCGTCCTCAGGCGCTAGTAAGTATTAAAGTATGAAATTATATATATATATATATATATATATACCAGCAGCATAGCCCGGCGTTGCCCATGCTTGATTCAAAAATCGTACGACTCATACAGCAATCGCTATCACTTGACTTAAAATATTTTTGCCCTTCCTTGCCTTTAAAGGAGTGCCCTTTGCCGTGCTGATGTTGCTACATGCCTTACTTCTTGCCTATCTTACACTGCAAATTTTTTCTAAACTTTATACTAAACATTAAATCTGTTACGAAAAAAGAACTAAACAAAATGAACACAAGACGATCAGCTTTAAAAAAGGACTCATAACTGGAAAAACCGAATGAAAAAAGAATGTTAACAAATACTTTTTCACACCTAACCCAGTTCTGCGGAATCAGAATCAACGTTGAGTTTAAACAAGCGAATGAGCCAATTGGAGTAAAGTGCCAGGCAGATTTAAATTTTTCTCACTTGTGACGAATGCAGGTATCGATTTTTTTTTGTATGCTAGTTAGCATTCGTGTCAGTCAGCTGTTGGCTCTCACGCTGGCCAATAGAATCTTCCTGCCTATTCGTGGCAACCAGCTATAGGCTGTCACTCTGGCCAGTAGAAAATGCATTTGGTTGTAAATGGTGTGTTGGGTCAATGACTGTGTCCGGTAATCAAAAATTATGTCTACATCTCAGCAACCTCCACACCAATTTAAAACTTCTGAAACACGTGAAGAGTAAAATGGCGCTTGAAAATCTGACACTAAAAAGACATATTGAAGGCAAAAGGTTAAGCAGCGAGTAACATTCCGAACGTGTTTGTGTAAATGTATGGAAGAAAAAGGAATGGGAGTGATATTAAGGGAACAGAAATTGCTTAGTGCTACAAAGAACAGCAATTTTGGAGAGCCAGAATTGCCCACATCCTGAAGGGACACTCATCATAAAGGAATTAGTAGTTTTGATAAATGAGTCATCTATAAAGTTAGATGCAACTATAGAATAATGAGATTTACAGTAGAAAAAATGTCTTTATAATAACTACCATATTGAAAGCTACCATATTGAATTAGTTGGGTTCAATTTGTCACTTTATGGTGATTCTCTAAGCAGAGCTTAGATGCAACACAAAGCTGAAAATATGGGGCACCCAGTAAGGATCAAACTCACTACTTGATCTGACATTTTATGTATTACAAACTAACACGTTAATTTCATTTTTCAAAAAATGCTTTTTCTTTTTCCAGCGTTGAACTATGTGAACAAAACCACACCAAGACATGTTCCCGATATGTCTAAACCAGAAATTTCAACTGCCGGAGACAGCTTAACAACATCAGTTCCAACGAAAATTCACAATTCTACGATGGAAACATCATCATTTTTTTTGAAGAATCTTCTCTCATTAAAAGGCAAACTACTTGGCCTTATTCGGAATATAACGCTAGCAATTAAAATAGATTATGCAGAAGACAAAAAGACTCGTTCTAAAACATCTACGTTATCGCTTTTTTAAAAGACGAAAGAATTATAAAAAGGAACGAAAGCTAAAGTTGCTTCTTCATAAAATAAACAAATCCAATCATTCTGATTAAACTTTTAGTTTTAAATTTGAAATTGTTACATGAAAATACTTAACATGAAGAATCATGAATTAAATTTGAACTCATTGTTTTTGCATTTAAACAAAAATCTGTTTTATTTTAATGAGACAAAGGAATACCGAACTGACTTTGAAACGTGACTGTTTATTTTGTGACTCGTGTTTTGGTTTTCTGAAGTTCTTATGTTCAAATATTGTTTGAGGAGGTAACAGCAAAACATATACAATCGTTTCTTTCTATCCAATTTAAAATCGTGTTTTCTAATTAATGATACCAGAATTACAGCACAAAAGAAAAATGGGACAAACACGAGGGTAGGAAGTTCAAGAAAGTATTTTTATTGGGATTTGACATCAAGCCTTGAACACATACATAAGCTTCAAATGGAAAGAATATAAAAAAAAAAACACCACTAGAGCAGGTGAGATATTTACTAAACAATATTGAGTACAGACGAAAGTATTAGTGGACAAAATGTGGGCAGGTGGATAGGGTTTAAGGCATTTCTTCAAGTAGAGATTACCTGCTTCTGTGTATTCTTGTCTGGGCATTGGTGTAAACACAATCCTTCACATCAAGTGTCAGTAGGAAAGACACAGATATCTGCCAATAAAACAGATGTCTACTAGAGCTTATTTGACTGAAGGAGAAAAAATAAAGCAAAGGAAATATGGGTAGGAAAATTGCGTTACTTCAAGGCATCAATTACTACCAGTTTTCTTATCAAAGCCTTAAGTTCAGACTCAAAATTTGATGTTGGTGCTAGTGAGAAACATCCAAAAGCTTTTCTACAACAGTGTGTTAGAGGTTTCGTTTACTATGTTGACCTTAGTGCAGAAATAAATGGAGAAAATAGGATTAAAACATATGGTTACACAATTTCTTTAACTACAGATAATGTGTTTTGCAACAAGATATCTAATCTGGACTAGAACATTGACATCTGGTACTAAAATATCCTAAACTTAAATCCAACAGCAGGATAGGTGTCAATTGAACTCATCTTTGTGTAGAAAGAAACTGATGTGGAAAAAATATGATGAGAAAATATTGTTTCTGATTTGGATTAGAATATTGACACTGGGTGCCAGTAAGATATATCCAAAACTACAGCTACCACAAATGTTTACTAAGCTTATCTGTATAGAAAACCAGAGAAAACATGGTGAGGAAATATTGTACATCATTTTTTTTTTTTTTAACTGCACATTACCTACATTTCATATCAAGACTTTTGATCTGGAATAGAACATCAATATGTGGTGCCAGTAAGTAATGTCCGAAATCTCTGCAAAAGGAATTCATTTTATGAAATAACAAAGTCCATTTTCAAGGAAAGGAAAATTTTATTTACAACATGATGATGATGACTGATTATGCTTGCATAGCTGGACGATTTTCAGTTGCCTTCAGCTTGATACCAGAGCCAGCAAATCCACTTGCACCCTGAAAAAAAGGAAAAAAAAAAAAGTAGATAAAACTGTCTTATTTCTTCAACTGTAACATTCAAGTGAATTTAGTTGAGATCAAAGATAGTCTTCAAGATTTTACTGCCAAATATTTGCCATTTACCTTCTGTGAATGTTTTAATGATTGAATTTCACATCACTTTACTTTCATATTTGCTACAGCTGTTAAGATGAGAAAGGAATGAAATCTAAATTAAATGGTTTATACATCTTCTTCCTGAAGTCTAAAAGAATTCCAGCCTCAAATATAAAAAAAAAAAATTTCCTCCATTTGTACTTTTTAACATAGTGGGGGGAGAAAACAGTTACCAGTTGTCTGATGTTAATCAGTTCTTTGATGATGAAATGTATTGGAAAACATTCTACTTATAAATTGTGGGGAGAGAGAGAGAGTTGTAGAATCAAAGGGGTTTTGTTATCACTTCTCTTTGGATGAATAGCATGACATCTCCCTTGGCTATTTGGTCATTTAGGGTGGTGGTGATGATAATGATCATCATCGTTTACTTGGAATTAGAAACACAAAATAAAAATGATCACAAAGACTCCTTTCTCCAAGTTCTTTCAAATGTTCAAAAATACAATCAACATACAATCCACAGGGTATAGAAAAAGCTGAACATTTTCTTTTTATATTCTTGCTAGGGTGCAATAGGGATGGACCAACTAACCTGGAGACATAGGTGAAGAAAATACTTGACCTGAACAATTTGTAAAGGTCAAATCGACCCAAATGGTCAGCTATCTTTTCTTTTTTCAGTGTAATCATTTAATTCCCCCCTATTAAAGTTTCTGTCTTCATTCGCTTTTTCTTTTGTAATTCTTTAAGCAGTCTTATTCTTTCCCGCCATTGAAATTGTATTTTTTTTTCTCTTCTACTTCCTTGCTTTTTTTTTAGCATTTTTCTCCACTCAACATTGAAGTTGAAAGGTAAATGTTTACTTTCTCTATGGCTCTTCTTAATACTGCCATCTTCAAATAAGACAGTATATTGCACTATGGCAAGATATCTCATTCTAACAGCATCCCAAATATTCTGCAGTAGTTGTTGCATCTATGATGGGTGCAATTCACTTCAACTGGCTACAGGAATTATTTATCAATCGATATTTGCCTTTTATGGAAAATTCCCTTTGTTCAATTTTCTTACCCCTTTACAATTTTATCAACCTCAATCCAAAATATTGAAGATATTTCCTTATTTGGGATGAGCCTCTTTTTTATTTTAAGCCTCCTTCTATTTTCTTTTATAATTCCATCTAGATTTATATCACTTTTTCTTCAATGGTACAATTTCTATTGTTTAATATTACAGGCACCCCAAACCCAACTTTCTTTACTTGACAGATCATTGAGTGACACATTTTGCCTTAAATTGGTCATGTGTTTCTATTGTAGGTGGCATTTGATAGCAGAGATATGGGAAAGTATATAGGAGATTTATGTTAGACCACCTTTTAATTACATAATTCAACTAAAGTACATTGTTACCACCAGTTGCTTGTAGAATCCTATATCTACATAATCTCCTGATGATAAGCCCTCTTATGGTTTTGGCTCCAAATTCACTAAATTTAATCATTACATTACAAAAGACTTCTTAAGTCGTTTCTTTATCAATTGGCATTCATAGCATCAAATTCTTTTATGTTCATTAAAACAAACTACTTACCCTTTGTAAGAGAATGATGTCTGATTCACAGAGTTTTTTACCATTAATAGGATCTACCATGTCTTTTTTGATGATTTTTTCTACACACTCCATTGTCACAACACTCCCACTATAAAGAGAGGAGAAATACAAGTTGTGAAGAATTTTAGTAGAGAGAAAAAAGCCAAAAAGCTGAGAAAAGAATCAAATAAAAAAAATAAAGAGAGAAATATAAACAAAAAAGATAAAATTTCTTTTGTAAATAATAAAAGAATAGGAATGAAAAATATTACAAGAAAAAGAAAAATTACTATTCTAAATATTCATTTTGCGTAAGTCACAAAACTTCAACATAAATATAAACAAATAAGATGTCTTTTTTTAACTTACCTAAACATAATTGAAGATATTTTTTATTTTAATCAAGACTATCAAGACATTTTTTAATAAAAATTTACACCCAATTCAATAAGACAAATTATGCATAATGTACAGATATGTCTCAAAAATTACTTTTAACATTTTTGATACTGTAAAATAAATACATTAAAAGATAAAAAAAAAGTCTTGTTCAACTTTTATTCAGCATAAGGCCACAGCCATGCCACAATATTTTTGCACAGATGACAATTTCTCAAAAGAAATCATCTGGTCTAATAGACCATCAGGCAAGAAAAAAAATTATAATATAATAACAATTGTATCTGATTTAATATAAGCAGCTGAATAATCATGTAACAGGCTATTATAAATGTGATAACTCTTGTCAAATATGTATATAACAGAATTTAGGAGGTTTGAATTTCTATTTAACCAGCATCCAGGCCCATTTCTCATAACATTGTGCAATTCCTAAATGAAACAATATATCTTATTTTGTTGTTTCAGTTTTTCTTTCAATATCTTTCACTTATTTATTATTCATCAATTTTTTTTAAAACCTTTTCATTAATTTTCAGTAAACCTTTCCTACTACCATCTGTGCATATTCCCACCATAGCCAAATAAACAACACAGAGAAAAACAATTTTATAATTTATTGGCAATGCTGTTAACTTTAATGTGGATCCATTTAGTTACTTGAAAAAAATGTCATCAATTTTTAATATGAGCCTTTTGGCAACTGACTTCGGTAGAAAGTAAATCACATAAGAAAATTATCAGCAGCTATGTCAGAAGAAAATCCTTTTCATCATTCATAAGGCGTTATACCTTAATGATGAAAAGGAAAGGGAATATATTTTTAACTTACGAGGTTTTCAAAATTGCACATGGGACAGAGTTACCCAATACATCATTGGTGACAGCACATACATATCTGGCCTGAAGTTTACAAAAAAAAAAAAAAAGAGTAAATAAATAAAAAATAGAATGTTTACATATTACTATAACACCAAACAGTAAAAGGAATAGTTAACCATATACAAACAAGTAAATTAAAGTCAAATAAGTAGTCATAAAATGTTTTAAATTTCATGTAAGCAAATTATGACAAGCAATTAATATTTGATGGTAGAAAGATTTAAAACTCACTAACGTAACTTCTATTTTTCATGTAGAAATTTGGTCTTAATTTCTAGACAAGTATAGACAATATTATGATTTAATCTTAAACTGACGTGCTTTTTTTTTTTTTTAGTTTCATGCCAAATCTTATTTTCAAAACAAATTATTCATTCACTGCTTATAGATAATGTTGCTTAACTTTAAAAGCAAAGTCCAGCTACGACTACAATTCAATCAATTACAATTGAGAAAATATAGGGGAAAGTAATTCAAATATAGACATGGCATTGAAATTTTTCAAAAGAAATAATTAGAAATGAAGATGCTATTGATGGTGAATAATACGAACCTGTTTAGTAATAAGAGAAGTCTTCTGATCTCGGTCATTGATTGGAGTCAATGTAATTTCAATCAGATCTTTTAACTTAAGAGGTTTGCCACTCATAGGACAGCGAACTTTTTCATCCTATAAACATCAGAAACATAACCAGCTTAAGCACAAACTTTTTTTTTTAAAGTAATATCTTTTACAAGTATTAGAATATTTATTTAGCAATGTCCTCCTGAATCTTCCTTCAGTTGATACTATTTTGAATAATTAGTAATAAACATTGTTTCCTTTGAAATGATAAACAAACCAATCACTAAGAAAACTTATCAATATTCAATTGTGTATCTGAATAAAAGATAACTTCAGGAATTCATTTTTTAATGTTACAGAAAATAAATATCAAATTGTCAGAACAATGAAAAAAATTCAAGTTAGCAAAATTAAGTTTTAATATTTGAAGCATAAATTGTTTGTACAACCTGTGATACAGCAACCATCTTCTTTTGGAAGCTCAAAAACTGAAAACATTTCTGGTCTCAGATTAATCTGATATTTATTCTTGCTAATAATCTAAAGCATAATCGGATATTTAGTGTTTTTTATTAATACAAAATAAGGATATTATATACATACATACATACATATGAATTGGGATAGAACATGGATGAGAAACTGATAGAATGATAGGATAAAGAATAAATAGGAAATGTTTATAAATTTGACATGTTTAACTTTTATTAAAACTTCACCAGAGAATGAGATATCGAAAAAAAATTTTATGGTATTTTTGTGTTGTTTGATTTTCATTGGTTAAGCAGACTTCATGTGCATTTGACTAGTCAATCAGTGTGCATGTGTGTATGTGTGTGTGTGTGCGCACTTGCAGTAGGCATTATTTATGTTTAAATGTTGTCTGTGTGTTGTCCATTAAAAATGAGAAGGAGAAAAATTTTCAGTGTTTGGAAACAAATACAACAGTTATTAAGAGAATTAGACTTTTATGTGTATAATTAATCAAGTAAACTATAATTGGGATGTGCAGGTGGTGTAATGGATAATTGTTCAGCATGAGAAATCAGAGAGTTGAGTTTGAATTCCAGTTGGGTTTGTTACATTCACTTATGCACAAACACCCTTGGGAAAAGTAGGAATCTATCTCTTCTCCCCCCTCAGCTATGGGTTGAATAACAGGAAAAAAAAAGGTGTTCTATAGCCTTGGTTGGCAGCCTACTGCAGGAAAATCTTCTGCCTAATCAGTCATGAAACAAAAGAGACATGATCACCCAAGCTTGGATTATGTATGGCACTTAATTGACTGACTGAAACTATAATTAACTAAAATTGATAATTTTGAGAGCCAATTAAAAATTCGGTTCCTTATAATTCCAGTAGAGAATATTAAAGAAGAAAGGAATGACATGTTGCAAAAAGGAATAAATATTTTGAAAGAGAAGAGGAACTCACTGGTTTGGCCATTACTGTGGCACTTGCACTGGGAGTGAGGCTTGGAACCCAAAAGCTGGGTAAAGCTTTTTCATTTCCTATCTTCATGTTGCTGATGCTGGCCTGATTTCTGCTTGTACTGGGTTCTGGGTTAGAAAAAAAAAAAAAAATTTATATACATGAAACAAGACATTGGCATTCATAATGTACAACTCACAAACATCTGACCACACCAAACAAAACAGAGAGAGGAAAATATTCAAATGAAATCAATCACCATTATACATGAATCCAATTAGGTGCAGAGTTTTTCTCCATAAATATCAAATACATGTCTGAATTGGCCCATACATCTGATTTGCATATGAACACAAATTCAATCACGATAAGTGATAACATATTTATATAGTTAGACATTTGCAAAAGTAAATATTGACTGAAAGAAAAATAAAGATTATTTTATACGATGATTCTTTCATACTAATTTCCTGATCTTTTTTGGTTTTATGCCAACACTTGAGCTGTTATACTAACTGACCTTTCTCAAGTGTTGGTCATGTTCAATAACTTTCAGGAAATGCTGAATGGAATACTTTCTTTGATCCAAGGCAATAGTAATCCTTCAGAATTTAGAATTCATCCATTCTTCCTTAGGATACCAACACAGCCATATAGTCGATAGTTCTGTGCTGACACAGGAATTGATTTGGTGATTTCCAAGGGAAACAACTTATCTTGACATTTTTGTATAAAAGATGGTTATGATTTGAACAATCTTGTTTTCACAAAAGAAAAAATGCATGTAGCAATACAAAAGTTGCAAAAGCTGCAAAAGAAACCAAGCAAATTTGTTCAAATACCAACAGCATAGAGAAACAATATAAAAATTTTTCAAATATATTAAATGTTTTTATGAACTGTTTATTGCAGTAAAGTGCTTTGGTCATCTTTTTAAATATCAAAATTTGATAATTAAAATTCAATGAAATATTCCCCTAAAATAGAATATATTATTACAGAATTTAGTTGATGTTAACAAGTGACAACCAGATATCATAAAAAGTGGCAGTTTTTGAAATTGATGATTTATTGATAAGAGGCAGTGGAATCATTGTCATTGTTATATATGAACATCCAATTATATAGGCTAGACATTAAATGGAACACTTTTTCTTTAACACTAACAAGTCTTTTACAAAATTAACACCTTCATCTTTCAATTTATAAAAATGAATAAAGTGTAATTAACAGTAACATTATATTTGGAAGTATATAGAATCAAAATATGAGTGCTAATAAATATTACATTATTTGGAAAGATAGTTTAAAATTCTGATCAAATTTAACCAAAATTAAATTAATTTCTCAAGAATGTCATCATTCTCATTAGCATGATAAAAGACTACGATGAAATAACTTCTTTTATATGTTAGCCTTTTGACATTTTGCTGATAATGAAGATTAGGATCTTCATGAATATCACTTTTCTTTTTTATTCCCTTTCTAAAAATGTCACTAATGACTCTTGAGATTTTATCAAAATTCTGGAGCACAGAAGTGATGGATTGGTTTGGTTTAATTTTCTTTTACGGTATATCAACCACAATGGATTATTTAATGCCAACAACATTTTTAGGATAGATTCATATGAATAGAATATGTATTCTTTGGTTTAGATTGGTTTGGTTTATTTTGTGGTATATCAACCTCAATGAGATATTTAATGCTGGTAATAATTTTTTTCAAATAAGTATTGCTGGTAATAGTTAACTATTTGCCCATAGCTGGGACCTTAACAGGTGCTACCACCCCGTGGTCAGGGTGGACCTGGGAACACCAGCAATTAAGAGGTGGTTCCACACTTCTCAAAACCTCCTGATCAGAGACCTTGCTACTGGACATAGTTTATCGTCTTACCTAGGACATGGAGATGGATTGATACTTACCCCAACGCTATTTGTGTGAAAGTGAATGTAACAAACTCTATACATTTTTCCCATTCTGACTCATTATTCATTACACTTCACACACATATCTAAGCTTACAGCACCTGATATTCCCAAGCTGTCATCCATCTAACTACTGAGCAGGCTCAACTTTGGTGTTGGATGAGAAATGGTATTTAAACATGATATGGCTGTAAGCACTTCTAAATATTTTTAGCAAAAAGACAACTAAAGGTTAATTAGTTTGGTACTGAAATATCACAAATAAACTAAACAAAGCAATCAAGAAGCACTTATAAAATGTTGTCTACAACTCACTAGGCTCTTTGCTTCCATTCACAGCACACACTGGATTGCCTTCGTTTTCCAGAAATGCTTTTTTACGGCTTTCAACTTCAGCTCGACCAAGTTCTTCTTGCTCTGCCTACAAAGGGATCATTATAATTAGACGTTTTATTCTGAATTTATTAACAATCATGTAACATTTTTAATTACCTTAGGCCATAACTTAAAATTAAAAGAGCAATTATCATTTCTTCTCAGAATAGCATTAAGATTATTAAAATGTAAAAACGAATTTAAGATATTTTTTTAAAACTTACTGTGTAGATATTATATGCATTATTATTTGCAACAGAAAAAGAATAGTAAACTATATTTATAAAAAAAAAAAGGACAACTTTCAAAAATATTAATGAGAATGAGAAAAATAAATATTAAACATTTGATTTTTCTTGGTTGTGCAATTATTATTACAATTCACTTCTCTTCCATTCTGAGAGTTGCAAATGAATGAAACAGCAAACTTCACTTAAATATATATGCATAAACACAGGATTAATACACAGAAAATTTCCAGTTGCAGTAGTAAAACTAAAGAACCCCCTCACCTTCCATGTTACATCACATTTTTAGTGATTGTTACTTTAAATAACTTAATATTATCAGGATTTAAACATTCCAAGAAATAATTCTCAAAAAAGTATATATTCTCTGGCAACATAACAGAGATATGACAAAAAGTCAAAATTCACTCAATTGCAACTTACCTTCATTTGAGATTTCTGTTTTTCATACTGTTTCATTTTTTGGGCAATTTCTTTTTTCTTGTGAATAATGTATTCAAGAATAGCTTCCTTGTCATATAAATGACCATCAGGCCTAAACAAAACAAAATTTTACGTATGTACATATTAATAGAGATATATTTTACTGTATAAACCCTAGCAGTCTATAGTCTTTTTATAGAATAGGCTTTACTATTGATATTTCAAGTTTAGATTGATCAAATTGCAATCTTATTTTTTTCAAGAAATACAAATTCTACACATAGCATTTATAAATATTTTACCAGTTGTTTAAGTGTAGACAAATACATGTCAAACAGACTCAGAAAATACCAAAGAAAATTTATAAATGGAGCCTTAAATGTTTTAATGAAAATTAACCTTTTTCAGTAACACATTTTCAGATGCTCCAAATAAACTAAGAACAGATACTACACTTTAATATAAAACAGTTACTAGCAAAAGCTTTACCTCAGAGAAAGAACTTATTGCAACAATGTCTTTTCAAAAATCAAATGCTATTCTAAAATATACTTTATACTCATCTTTTTCTTTTTAATGAAAAGCATAATGTTGTATTCATTTATTTTTATTTTTAATGAAATGTTCAAACTTACGTGACCACAGGATTTCTGCAAGGTTGTAAGGTCAGTGAACAACAGTCAAAATCCTAAAAAGAAAACCATACAACAAAAAGAATGAAGTTTGAATGTAAAGAAATTTCAAAATAATTATTTTATCAAAGTAAATAATTGAGAGCAAATTTCAAATTTTTCTTACATCTTGATAAATAAAAAATTTATCTCTATACCAACATTCCATTTAATTGTGACAAGGAGCCATTTTTTGTTGGGGCACATGTAGCGTTGTATACAATAATAGTTTAATACTGAACAAGTTCTATTTAAATAAATCAAAATTAAAACAGAAAAATTTTCAAATATAGTTTTGAATATTTCTTAATAAAAATGCTTAAGAAGAGATAAACAATTCTTTTAACTCATAAAATTGTATGAAATTTGTGAATGTTATTATTAATTCACTCAAAATATTTGGAGCACAAAGTTAGATGACATTCTCTGATTTTTCAGAATAACATATCTAAAATCTCTTTACAGATGATTCTTGTAGAACTAGATGTAAATTTTGATTAACTATACAGAAAGTTGATACTGGTAGAAAAATAAACTGACTATAAATGTGTTATATTCTTCCTTAATTTTAGCGCACTGTAAATTGATCAGTGAATCACTTATTTCTAGTCAACAGTATTTTTTCTAAATAATACTTTAAGGAAATTAACAATGAAAATTAAAATCCCAAATGAATTAATAAAAATAAAAAAACTCTTTAGATTTTAAAGGGTTTTCAGAAAAATAACACAAAATAAAAACAAATGAAAGTTACTTCCCTTATTCCAATTGATAAAACCAAAAATAGTTATTCACTGATCCAAAAAAAGAATCAAAAAGGGTTTTCTACCAATTCACCACTTAGGGTCAGCATATTTTTGTGCGATTTCATCTCAGAGAAATATCCTATCAATCGCTCAAGGGCAAAAACTGCCAATATGACTTTTATAATAGTCTATGAATCACTATTCAATTCATTGTCAGAGTAAAAACCTGAATGAAGAAAATTTTTAAAAGATATTTTGTCAACTGATTAAAAATTTAAGATTAAAAATAAAATAAAATTTTAGACATTATTTTTAGCAAGAATTGAAACAATAAAGATGTAATAAATTGTAATACGTTTCAGAAGAGTTTGTGATCTTTGTCTTAGGGGGTAAAGGATTTAGAAATACACCTTGAACTGTCTATATTTCTGAGATGGGGTATTGTAACTATTTTCATAATTTGGACTGTTGTCCTCATCTTTATTGCCATATTCACACTCTGGCCTTCTTTAGAAGTAATCCAAAAAGTGACTTGATCCAAAGAGTTATGAGTTCAATACCTGGCCACAGCAGAGGGAAGCAAAACTTGGAGAGTTGAATTACTAAAGGGAATTAACTGAAACTGTAATATCCAAAAAAAGGCATGGCATTTGGAATTAGAACAATCTACCCCGGATTCAAAATTCCAATGCATATTACCTGAAGAAGGCAGGAGCATACAATGGCTGAAACATCATGAATATGGCAATAAAGATGAGGACAACAGTCAGAATGATGTAAATAACAACTTGAACTGTTGAGGTTGTAAGTTTTCATTTTATTTGGATATAGAATGGAGAGTAAAGAAGTTTGAAAAAGAGATTCCTTCTTTAATCAAACATGGCAGAAGGATTTTTAACACCTTCCGCACTCTGACTTCTTTTTTAGTTACTTGTTTTCTTACTCATTGACTGACCCTTGTAGTTGCCTAATTGCTTTTTGGTATATCTTCATGATTAAAGCTATAGAATCCTGACATATGCTCAATCCATATAATCAGATGACATGCTTTGCTTTCATGTGACCACCTGTAAAACTGACATCTCCTTTTAAGTACAACATAGTATTTAAAAACTTTGCTATAAATGTCTGTTATGTTACAGAATTCACTTTCAGAACAATTATTAGCTTATTAATTCCAACAGAATCCTCAGCACAATGTTTAGTTTATTTCTCATGAACTAAAAGCAAACAACATTCCAAGTTGTTGCACCAAGAAGCAAATCAGTTTAGGTGGCTCCTTCATTTTGTCAAGTTCAAGCAAAACAACACCAGTTACATTTATTCTATAAAAATGTGAGAGGTTTGGGATAAAAGAATAATTTTTAACACTCCTCCCCCACTACAATAATACAGAAATCATAAAAATATTGAAACACTTGAGTATAAACAGTTTAAGCCCCAAATCATATTCCTTACAATAAGAATGAAAAATCTCTACAAACATTATATTTACTCTCCTCACAGGAAAGCCATTTTTTTATTCTCCTGGTAGGGTTACTGATGGTAGTTCTATCTCCTGATGGATTTACTCATGGCAGTAAGGATTCAGGGAAAGAACTAGACTAAGCACAATCTGATACCCAGTGGGTAGGCAGTCAAGGCAATGTTCTACGTATGAGAACAAGTCAGCAGTCCATTGCAATGTGTCATCATGAACTTGCCTGTCAAGCCCTGGTTTGCCACAGCAGATGATGTCAGTTGAAGTGCGTGTGTCATGGAGTGGCGATCCATGGATAACCTTAAACAATTCACAGCCAAGGCTTTCATGATCCTTGCTGAGGGCAAAAATCAATTGGAAAAAAGCAGTACACAAAAAAAACAAAAAAACATCCTTCAAAAATACCAAAAGACAAATAGAAGAGAGGAAAAGAGCCCAAAGAAAAACCAGAGCGCGATCCATGCCCTGAACTCTTCTGTCCTAACATGCAGTGACTATGGACATCTCTTCAGATCCAACATAGGACACATTTCACACAGAAGGAAATGTCAATGTGTTAGTTTCACAGTGGAGGCTTGTATTTCACTAAGTCGGTCCTAAAATAGGTTCGACGTACAAAATGTTAGGAACTTGATATAATAGGTAATGATGCAGCAATCTAGTTGTGGTGGCTGATACTTTAATATCCAACTAATGGTCGTCCGACATCGACTGACTGACTGACTCGGCCACTGAGCGACTGGTGACTGCTACTACTCCTACTTATTATAGGTGGGAGAGTCTATTAACAATAGGTGTGTTCCAGTATAACACAATGTGCACTCCAATACTCGGCAATGAGTTCCACCAATGACAATGTATTTTTATTCTTTGCAACATCTCAGAAGGCATGAAGTGGCGCCCATCTCCTCTCTAAGTACCATTTGACAGATAGCATTAAGTTATGACACCAGTAAAAAAAAGGAAAAAAAAAAAAAGGAATATTTTACATGAAACAAAGGTTAACAGTATGTAGTGAACAGAAATAGCTTCAACCAGAACTTGAACTCCTTTTGCTATGTTATATAAACTCACTTTGACTGAATCTTTTCCAACTCTCACACTTTTGGTTCCATATCCAGATGAAGAAGTGTCTTTCTTGCGTTCATGGTAGGTGTATACAGTTCCAGCTGTACAGTTTTTGGCATGCCTTGTCATAATTAAGAAGTATATTCACAATCAATGAGAGTAATTATCTGAAAAATTAAGAAAGAGAAATATTAAGCAATAATACAATCACTAAAATAACAATAACACTCCAAGATTAAATTTAACGATTTTCTTTTCTGGGTTCTTTAACTGTATTCATTTAATCACCTTTAGTCAGTTATAAATTTCCAATAAATCATATTTTATTCCATAAATTTCATATTTAAATAATCATTAAAGGCTTTCAGTCTATAAGATATGATTAAATGTTCAAATGTTTCTAAGGTAAGAATAATGGCTGTTCTTTTGGTGTATCCCACCCATAACCACACCCTGAAAGATTCATTAAAATTTATTTGATTAATATTAAAATACAATTTAAACATTTTGTATATTGATTTTAATCTATGAAAGAGAGTAAATAAAAAATACATCAACACTTTTGAAACTTTAAAAATTATTATTTGGAATTCAGCTGCATTTTACAATTTTGGACATGAATAGATTATGCAAATGAATAGATTATGCAAATGAGTGTTGCAAGAAAGTAAATCATTGTAGAACTTGAATCTATCATTAGAATCCAGTGAATCTAAAGTGCACTTATTTTTTCTTATGATGATTAATTTGATATTATAGATGATTTTTGTTTAAATTTCATATCAAAGGTACATAGCAAATTTATAGTTTTATGTTCTCAATCTTGATATCATCATGCTGCAATAGCATAGATGAATATGAACACACAAATTCCCACTTTAACCCTGTTGATGCAAATCTCTGCATGTCTCTCAGTCATAAAATTAATTTGTCTAAGCATTGGAGAGTTGATCTGGAAAAACAGCACTTTCCACATTATATTTACGGCATACTTTCCAATTAAACTGAAGTATCTCATACATTTATTTGAAAAACAAACTAAACAAGTGACAGTGAGACAAGGCACTTATTCCATATCTGAAATACAGGCCACAAATTTAAAAAAAAAAAAAAAAAAAAAGAATACATGAAAATTTATAAGCAAATCAATACAGTTTCTCTTAATGAAGGGATAATAAATACAGTAAAAGAAAATTTACCTTTAAGGTTTTTTGCATGCAACATAAGAGGTTAAAGTTTATAAAGGTGTTTTTAGTTTTTTTATTAACACTTCTTTCATTTAATGTGTGATAAAAAATACTGCAATTGCAATAAAAACTTTTGGGTTTGATTTTTTTATCAAAAAATAAAAGCAATAACTATAGTAAATTAAAGTCTAAAATACTTGAAATTTAATAAAACATTAGATTACAAAGAATATCTTCATAAATTTTTAAGATTACTGTGTAGTTAAAAATGATATAAAAAAGTGCTCACATTATATTAAAGTAATTTTTAGCGATATGACCTTGTAGAAAAAATAGATAAACTTCCAGCTGTCAAGTTGTGAACAACATAAACATCTACCTCTGTGTTACAAAATGCATTTCTGTGATAAATATCAAAGAAATTCATTTTGCAACACAGAGATAGATAAACTAAAAGTAATATTTGTTTCAAATCAGATTAATTAAACTTAAAATCAGCTAATATTCCTCAAATAAAGTTTCAAAAAAGTATATTTTATTTTGGAAGATTTTTTGCTAAAGAGAATTACATTGTGCTGGCAGATGGCTAAAAATAGTTCAAAAATCAGTGATTTTTAGCAATTTAAAAAACAAAATAAAAAAACTCCTTCCAGTCAATTTAAATTAGTTTTGAAATACAGCAAAGTATTTTGCTTATTGGAAATATTAAATTTAATCTATTAACTTGAAATTAAAACTAAAATAAAAGCATCAAGAAAGATCTTCTATTTTTTAAAATTAATTTTAAACATTAGGTATCGTGTTTCTTTGGTGGTACTTAAATGTATATCTCCTACATTACTTTCTGCTTGATTTGTTTTCTATGAATTATCAACATTTACAGGTTATTTAAAGCCAGAAAATATTTTTAGATTGTAAGAATTCATTTTTTGGAGATACTGATTTAGTGATACAAGTCTGACTAATTAATTAACCCATAGTTGGAGGTAGACGTGGTGGATTCATACCTTTGCCAAGGGTATTTGTGCCTAAATGAATATAATGAACCCAACAGGACTTGGAACTTGGCTCTCTGATTAACAATTTAGAACCATTATCCATTACACCACCTGCACATCCATGTTTACAGAACCTCATATTCCCAAGCAGTCACCCATTTATGTACTAACCAGGCTTGACACTGTTTAACTTGATGATCATATGAGAACCGGTACTTCAATATGAAACACTGCTTTCTGTAGAATTTGTAAAGGAATTAATTATTATATTACAAGTTAATACTGTATGTAGGGAATTATATTTAGCTAATTCAATTGCAATGTACAGTTTAAAAGAAAGGATTTTAAATTTTCCTTAAATTTTTTTTTTACAGGACTACACAATTTCAAAATATTGCTGAGGAGTTGATTATTTAAATAAGGATTTACTTAGTGCATGAATTTCTCATGTCGGCATACAAACCACTTTTAAAATAAAAATTATTTTGCAATTGTTTTCCATGTAAAATGCTTTTTCTGATTGATTTAGTATTTCATTTGTGTGTAGTGTAAGATGTATTTTTTTTATTTAGAAAATCAAATCAAAAATATTACTTGTTGAGTAAAATACAGAAAAATAAATAGTTTACAAAAATAAAATATTGTTTTTTTATTTAAGCCACTATACAAAGAAAGAATGCAATTCAGCCTTGAACGGTCAAAAACGAATTTGTCACTGTACATTTATGGAATAATGGATAGCGGCTCGGATTGAGGAATCCGAATCAGAGAGCCGAGTTCGAATTCCAGTCGAATCTATTGCAATCACTTACGTACTTGAGAAAGGTCTCTTCTCCCCCAAGCTCCCAAAGCAGGACAGTCCGGGTTCTATAACCTATAACCTTGAATGGCAACTAGTCTACCGCAGAAAGAAATGGCAACCTACTGCGGGAAAAATCTGCCTAGTCACATGATCGCCTAAGCGTGTATCACGCATGGCACATAACTGACTGACTGATGCAAACATTTTGTAACGTTTTAAATTTGACAATAAATCGAGTAAAGATTAAAAATAAAAAGTAAGTTTATTTTTAGATTTTTATTTGACATCGAATTTGGTCAGCGGCTATATTGTGATTTTTTTTTAGCCGATTTACTTAACGATTAACTTCAGAGGTATGGCCTTGCTTCGTGGCCGTTTAATTCAAACGAACTGTATTAATTATTGGGGGTTTTTTTGTTTGTTTTTTTTTTTTTACTTCGCAAGACGCATATTTAAGCTCTTATGATTGTCGTGAAAGTAAGAAAAATTGTAAGAACTCACTTTTAATATTTTTAATTAGTATTTTTCAATATAAGAATAAGATTTTCATTGACGATACAAAAAAACATAAATGAATTTCAAAAAACTTGATGATTATTAGACATTCGAAATTTTTTATGCATTATTTTTCATTAATACTCGGTTTGTTTGTTAGCCTCCAACTAACGATGTCATTAAAAAAACTATATCTGATTATTGTAACATATTGTTGATCCTATTTCTCCGAGAGTTATTCCCAAAAAAACTAAATCCAAAGTGTTTACAAAATATTTTTATTCTTGTACTTTAATAACTTTTACATATTTGTATTTAAGCCATTTTCACCCTCCTTCAAACTGGAAATACGAAAAAATGAACTCTGACTTTTTATTTTTATGCAAAAACTTTTAAACCAGATACATTTTTGTTTATTTATAAAAAAAAAAAAGTTTTGCATGTCGACATACAAAAAACAAATATCACTTCACAATAAATTGATAATAAAAATTTATTTTTCACATTACAAATATTGTTTAATGATAACAAAATAGAAGTTCTCAGTAAAAGTGCAAGAAAATATTTTAAAACGTCTCGTAACTTTGACTTACCTCTACGATATACACATGAAAACAAAATGCAGTTCCTAGTTGAAATAATAATGGCTACCGGAAGTGCATAAACTCAACGACCAATCAGAAAACGTTTTACATCAACAACTCGGCTACATTTAACCCTGAACCCTCCTATATGGCAATGAATGCTAGACAATATCACAGATGAAGAAAAGCATTAGAAATTTGGTTCTACAGAAAAATGATGACAATACCATGGACCGAACATAGGAGCAACAACGAAGTCTAAAAAAAAAATGGTAACAAAAAGAACACTTATATTTAATTTTTAGGAACTGTCATTTGAATCTTTCAACCTGCTCTTATTGAATTGCATCCGCCCTGAGCTTGTAGTGGTGCTGTAAGTATTGTTGGCTAGGGTCACCGTGAATATAATAAAGAAGGAAGGCTGTGTTCTTGTAAAACAACACCCCACATGAATAATGCACAACAAACACGAGAGAAAAATAATCAAGCTCAGTGAACATTAATAAAATATTGTATTAACAATGATATACAAATATCAACAATAGTATAAAGAAAGTTGTTCCCCTTTTTCCGTAATAAAAAGGGTAAGTTTAGCTAATAAATGTTGAGTACAAAATTGAATGTAATTTAACTACAAAGTTCAATTGAAATCTTAGCTAAATAAAGAATAGTTCCACAGTGTTTTATCAGTGTAGAAAAATGTAATGTTCATGAGTGATATCAATATGAATTAGTATGATTACTCGATTGAGTGATAATTAAGAATTAAAAATGTCAGTATAGCGCCGTGCCTTATTTTCCAAGAATTGAACTGCTACTGTGTTGGCAAACAGCGAGAGTCTTTATATAACAAGTTTTAGGCTCCGGATGGCTTGGCGCCAAAATATAGAAAAGATAATAACATACGCGATTGGTCAGGAAATGGACCAATCCGTGATTTTAGAGAAAAATTTGAATTACCTGCGATGGTTAAATTGTTCTATAATAAGTATCATGTATTTATTACCCAATGACAATAAAGAAAACGGAGGTGTGGCACATGTAAGTCAAAGTGATTCCCACAAGCTGGACAAAATTCGTCCGCAAAAAACAAAACGGTTTCAGACAAAACAGATCAGCAATTGGCCAAATTCTAATCATCCGCTGTATAATTGAAGGTGTAAAAACTGTTATAGACAAGCATATGGTTGCAAGAAAGAAATACGACAACAGGAGAAATAGATTTACGTGATTTATTTCAATAGGAACGTGTGGTTTTGGGACAGCTACCTTGTGGTATAGTTCATAAGCCGGCTGAAGATCTGGGTTGATCTCTCATAGTAGTTCTCACTGGTTGGCGTGGCGCAACTGCTGCTGACCGCTCAACCTGACCGTGACAGGTCTCTTCCTTGGCCTCCTGTTGACTGTTGATGGCTGACCGTGACAGGTTTCTTCCCTGGCCTCCTGTTGACTCCTGGTGTACTTCCGTGTGACCCCTTTTATGATGTTTTTTTATGGCTTAACAGGCTCAAAAAACAACGCAAGTTTAATTAGGAGGGAAGCATTTTTATTGGTCGAAAAATAGAAACACTTTAAAATATTATTTTATTTTTCGACCAGAACTCGTGCATCGGGAACATGCATAAACGAAGATAATGATCATTTTGTGACAGGGCCTTGTCCCGTTCACATCTGGCTCTCGCTCTTGAGTATGTTAGTTTATTTGCCTGTAAATCAGCCGAAATATGTCTTATTTTATTTTATAACAAAACTAAAAGCCAAGAACCTCAAAAGTTCAAAACTGTGCTTCTATTGGTTGATTTTTCCAAAGCCTTCAACTCCATCCATCGTGACAAACTCGAAGAGATTGTGCTGATCTATATCGCACACTCATACATGCATACACAAATATAAATTACATACAACGACAAGCATTCATTGGTTAATAAATCACCAGTATGTTATTATAGACAATTTACAAAGAATAACTCTTCCCGCACAGCGATTTGGAGCCTATAGTCACTTGTTTAAGCAAGAAATTTTCTTAACTATTAGTGAGAATTCACCTGCCAAACGAATCCACGACAGTTGAAACCATGCGCCAACCTTCTCACTCAAATCACCACTCACATGCTGAACATTCCTTATACTCTCACATAATCTTAACTTACACAGCAAATCTTCTAAGAACAATTATTACAAGAAACTCTCATAAACTTTCTTCCAGTGAACTTTGAATTACAAAAATAATAAAGAGAGACAACTCTTGTTTTATTCAACCTTTTCTTACTTAAATGCATGCTTTCTTTCACATCGTTGTTTGATATTGTACATCTTGTTAAATACATATTTTATGTGTAATGATGTCTTTTGTTTATCCTTTTCCACATCAGTTTTGTTTCCTAGTCTAAAGTTAAATTAATGTGATGAAATCTGCTACAAGATCATGTTATGGGATCCTGCAAGAGACAGTATCAGCCATTATGATGATGCTGTATAAGAACCCTTGCGCAATGGTCCAATCTCCTGATGGAGGTATGGAGTTTTTCACCATTGAAAAAGCACTCAGCGAAAACATTAACAGACGTAGTTTACGCAGATGACCTTGCTTTGTTGTCAGAAATGTAAGGCTACTAAACTTCTCCATCTCAACAAAGAAGCGGTCAGTGAGATTGGTATGTACATGAATGCTAGCAAAACAGAATTTATCAGCTACAACCAAGAAGAAATTAAGTTGAAAAACGACAGCAACATCATATCCATACAGGAATTTTTTTTCCTCGGCAGCAACATCAGCAATGGAGAGCAATGGCAGACCAGGGATCCGGGCAGCATTTTGCAGGTTAAAAAATTGAGAACATGATCATTCATTTTTATGTTATAGTGTTTCAAAAAAGAAATCGAATATTTTTTTTTAATTAATTTTTTTGTCACATTCATTGCTTTTTGTTTGGAAGATCACAAACGCATGACATGCTGCCCTGTTAGCAACTTTTAATAAGCTCAGGCAAATGTCTGAGATGCTGCTACTTTGATCTGGCCCTTCTGTGAGCGATCTCTTGCTGATACTATAAGACCACACTGGGACATTCCAAGAGACATCCCCACTATATTGTATATTTTGTACAAATTTGCTGAACCCCGTTTTGTATTGTGATAATTGATCTAAATAATTTTTGTATCATTTTAAAATTATTTTTAATAAAAATAAAATATCGGAGGGTCTTTTTTTTTTTTCTCAATGATTTCAAAACCATTTGTGAATATGTTGAAATTTTAATAAAATGTTTGGTATTTTATTCATTAATAAATTAATTTTATAATGGATATATGCCAATTTATATCGCACACACATACGTACATACACAAATACAAGTCAACTAATTTTTATGTGGACTTGGATAAACTAGTAGACAATGATCAAGTCGGCCTTTCCTAATCACGTCGGGGTCACCAATGATATGTGGTGGACTTCACTACATTAATTTAACTTTAGATTAGGAAACAAAACTGACGTGAAAAAGGATAAGCAAAAGACATCATTACACATAAAATATGTATTTAACAAGATGTACAACGATCTGAAAGAAAGCATGCATTTAAGTAAGAAAAGGTTGAATAAAACAAGAGTTGTCTCTCTTTATCTATTATTTTTGTATTTCAAAATTCCTGGAAGAATGTTTATAAGAGTTTCTTGTAATAATTGTTCTCAGCATTTGCTGTGTAAGGAAAGATTATGTGAGTGGTGGTGTGAGTGAGAAGTTTGGCGCATGTTTTCAACTGTTGTGGAATCGTTTGGCAGCTGAATTCTCACTAATTAGCTAAGAATATTTCTTGCTTATATAGGTGACCATAGGCTCCAAATCGCTGTGTGGGAAGAGTTATTCTTCATGTGCAGACAATCTAATTGGTTGGCATTGACCAATCAGCAAGCTGTTGTAGAGTAAATGCAAAGTTTTTCTTTTCCCATGTGAAAAACGAATCCCTCGTCGCCATTGTGTTGTAGAGTAGTTTTCACAGTGGAGGCTTGTATTTCACTAAGTCTGTCCTAAAAGAGTCCGACGTACAAAACGTTAGGAACTTGAAATAAGAGTTAATGACCCAGTAATCTAGTTGTGATGGTTGATACTTCAATGTCCGACATCGACTGACTCACTCAACACCACTGAGCCCAACTGGCGACCGCTACTATTACTACTACTTATTATGTATGGGAGAGTCTATTAATAATAGAATAGGTACGTTCAGGTATGACACAAGCGCATTTTGGTGAGACTTAAGAAAGCTTCTGGGATCTGTTTCTCCCAAAAGTACACAAAATTGACTACATGAAAATAGAGCGATTACAAAATTGTCGCATTGCTGCAATTTGTAAATTGTCTATAACAACGTAGTAGTGATTTATTAACCAATGAATGTTTGTCGTTGTATATGATTTGTATTTGAGTATGTACATATGTGCGTGCGATATAGATCCACACAAATAGCTTCTTTGATCTTTTTTTTTAACCATAACAGGATGGTTTCAAGTCAACGTTTGGTGATATGAATAAAAAATATTCCAATCGCTAATTTTTATGTTTCTAGAAAGATCAAAAACGAGAAGACCACATATAAAAAAGAATTAAATTTACGATGTGAACACCTGAAAAAGTTATTTGAAAATTTTAATGGTGTTTTTAAAAAAAAATCAAAAAAGAATTTTTTTTAACATGTTTTTTTCTAGTGGAGTTTAAAAAACAATTTTTTGAGGGGGGGGGTGATCTAAAACCAAAATTTCCTCTGATGCAATTTTTACCTGCATTTTATTCACTTAAAAATTTTACAGTGAATTTTGAAAGCCTTCGAACCCTTCTGCCTGAGATGAAATATTTGTAATTAAATAAAGATTTATTTAATCCATCTAAAAATGTAAAACTTCCCAATGTAGGATAGCATATTTTCCGAGATTTTAATATATTTAAAAAAAATTTATGAACCATTTTTCATTCAGACTAAAGGAAAGTTCCTTGAAGAAATAAAGAAAAGTCGTCTTCATTGAAGTCTTAAATGATTTTTAAGATTATAATTATGGTGAAATAAAATTGGTCTTTTTTTTTTTAAGTTGCGCTCCTTCCCAAACCAGAGATCTTTTGGGCAGAAAATAAAAAATAAAATAAAATATCGCATTTTTTCAAATGTTTTTGTTAGATTATATTTTCCTCTTATTGTCCATGAAATTTTAAAATATTTGCATTATTATTAATATGTTTTAATAATTTGATTAATTGAAATTTCCGATTTTTTTTTTTTTTTTTTTTTTTTTACATATCTCGCAATACTGATTAGATTTAAGAGGAAAATCATTGAATCAAAATACGGATTATAGTTGATTTTGATAGTAAATGATAATGCACATGGATTTTAAGAAATATTTCAGTTTTATTGTTTTATTGGCCCAATGATGTTTACCTACCCATGATATATTCTCTGGTGTCTGTGGTGCCAATCCTGGAACAGACCACCATATACACTCAGAGCACCTACACACAGCATTGGACTGACCAGTTATAAAAAACCATATATATACTCCTAACACTTGTTCTTTCCTACACTAATATAAGTCCCCACAGTAACCCTTTATCTTGAGTGGCTCTTGTGATTTGTATTGGGTGAACATTAATATATATATATATATATATATATATATATATATATATATATATATATATATATATATATATGTATAGCACACAGTGTATGGTTGTGGTAACAAAAGAGTGCTAAAATTTAGAATGGTCAGTTTTCAGTTTATTGACATAAAAATTATTCAAATAATAAATTACATTATGATTTACTTTATTAAAAAATAATTATTAAAAATAGGTGTTTTTTATTGAATTATTTTTTATATGTCAATTTACTTTATTAAAAATAAATATCTTTATGATTTACTTTATTGAAAATAATTAAAAACAAAAAACTGGTTCATATTTTACATAATGCTTTTTCAAATGTGTTATTTGAAGAAAAATATTCACTAATTAAGGTTTTAATCCTTAATAAATTACTTTTATTCGGTTATAAAAAAAAGTTATGTTTTTCTGGTGCTGAGTTGTCTCAGTCCTGAATTGTGTCAGTGTTGTGTTGTCCTGCACCAACCAAATACTATATTATTGATGTGACAAATGTTGACCAGCTGTTCATTGTGGTTTGATATTACTATAATGGAAAACCCTGTGAGAGATTTTTAACATTTCTACCAATAGAAAACTATTCTTCATCAACAACCTTGTTCAACAAAATACAAATCCTGGGTGAACATAATCTTCAACTTGAAAATATCTGTGGTCAATCTTACAATAATGTTTCTAACTTGAAGGGCTCAGGGAAAGGACTGCAAGCACACTTTAAAAACATTAACTAGTATGCAGACTATGTACCATGTGCAGCCCATTCACTCAATCTTGTTGGAGAAAAGGCAGTGTCTAATGTGTCTGAAGTTGTTGACTATTTTAGCATTTTGCAAGAGCTGTATGTTTTCTTTACTGGATCTTCATGAAGATGAAGGATTTTAAATACCCAGGGCAATCTAGATTTTTCTCTAAAGAGCTTAATTGTAACTAGATGACCTGCATGCTATAAAGCAGTCCAGACAAGTAAAAATGGATGTCCAGGTATTTTAAAAACTTTCAAACATATTTTGATGACTCAGAAGAGAAGCCTGAATGTAAATGAGATGCAAAGAATTTATACCAAAAGTTTGTCAAGTTGGAATATATTATTTTAATGTTTCTTTGGGAAGACGTGCTGGAGCATTTCACCAAAACAATTAATAAAACTACAAATCCCTGGCTTTGATGCATTTGAACATTATCTTCTACCATCATACTTCCTTTCATTTGTTAAAGAACCCCAAGAAGATTCATCTAACAGGATTGCACACTATGAATCGGAAGCAAAAGGCTTGTGTGAAGATATCACCTCAAGTTATTCTGATACTTCCAAACGTATTATTACATAGAAATTTTCAGCTGGAAAATAATGGTAGGGCTTCTCCGAGAGGAGCTGACAACTTTAGGATAAAAGTTCTAAATCAAGTCTATAACTGCTTGGTAATCTAGTTATGCAAGAAGATTGACCCATATGAGCAGATTGTAAAAAGTTTCAAGTTTCTCTCAGAATTGATGGACAATTCTGAAATTGATGAAGACAGTATTAAAATTATTGGATTACCAAGATGATATTGATTACAAATTGGTAAATGAGTGTTATCATTTCGGAAAATATATGCAATTTAGAAAATCCCAGAACAGATGAAAACAAGTCATCTAATATGAAATGTCCAGTTCTTCAGCTTTTATGTAAGCAAAACTTAACAGAAATGTTCCCTAATATTAATACTGTACTTAAGCTGTACTTGACAATATCTATATCCAGCTGTGAATCAGAAAGGAGTTTTGGTATACTATGACTGCAGAGCACTTAAATCCTTTATGTGCATTATCTCTAGAAAATGAAATTGTAAGGAAGCTCTCATATGATAAAAGTGGATGTGAATATGTTGCTAGCAAAAAAAAAAAAAAAAGAGTATTTTGTAAAATGTGTTTCATGTATTATGCATTATCATATGTGTCAAAATAAAACATTATATTAACTATAGTCTTTGCTATTTTATTTAAATTATTCTATGATGCATATAACATTTCCCTAATTTTCATCACTCATAACTTAAAAAAACTATAAGGGATAGCATAGAAAATATTTGTTCACACCACTGATTTTGGCATGTGAGATTTTGACTGGTTGTGAAGGGGTCTCAAAATCTGTTCAAGCTTCAGTTCCCTAAAAATGGAGTTAGTATCACTTTATCATGGTTCAGGCACTGAATTTTCTTTAGTTATGATGAACATTCCAATTTTGATGAGGCTCCATGCTTTAAATGTCTATTGGGTCTCACTCCAGACCTCAAGTGGGACTCATATATAAAGTCAAGTGGTAAAAAATGCTGGAAAAATAGTTGGTTTATTTTATTACTTCAGGAAGTACCAGCCACTTTCTGTCTTGCTTTATCTTTACAAGCATCAGATTAGATAAAAATGCATGACTAGATTGGCAATTAGGTCTCACCATTTTACTGTTGAATTAGCTAGATGCAACTGTATGTTCTGTTCTAATAGTTTCTTTTGCACTTTTTGCCTGTGGAATTCTCTCCCAGTTTTAGTTTTCCTGCCACCTTCAATTTTCAAAGATTTAAATGCAACACTAATTGCTATCTTCTGTCTTCCTTAAAACTGTTTTTTTCTTCTCACTAAAGTCTTCCCATTCTCTTTCACTTCCAGTAAAATCTTGCGTCTTAGGGGCATTATCACCTTACTTGGGTGTGAAATAATTAAAAAAAAAATAAAACAAAACAAAAAAAGTCTTGTTGGAGAAGACTTATTCTACACTCTGCAGATTCTTTTCCACAACTGCAACATTGAAAGCCTATCGCTATCACCATGGTAAATGTTCAGATGAGTTCCAGACTTTTTACTGCTAGGACATGCCATGCTGTCTCCATGGAATCAAAGAGATACCAGAGTAAGCTTTACATTCACTATAATGTTTGGGCATCAAAGAATCTGTGCTTTTAGCCATCAGGTGCAAAGACACACCTCAAAGGATGCCAGTGGCTACAACCAACATGTAATCATTTCCCCCATATTCCAAAAGTAAGAAGAAAATTACATTCAGATGGCTTTTCCCCCAAGAACTACTATTTATAGAACAGACACCCATGTAGATGCTTCCCTGAACCCTACAATCTTAACTTTTTTATGTCAAGGGTCAATTGTTATCTATCCTCACAATCTTCACTTCCTACCACCTCATCTTTCATTCATATCATGTCAGTCAGTTACGTGCCATGCATGATACACACTTAGGCGATCATGTATCTTTTGATACATGACTGACGAGGCAGGTTTTTTCCCCGCAGTAGGTTGCTATTTCTTTCTGCAGTAGACCAGTTGCCATCCACGGCTATAGAACCTGGTCTGTCCTGCTATTTACCCATAGCTAGGGGAGAAGAAGAGGATTCATACCTTTCCCAAGGGTATTAGCACATAAGTGAATGTAATGGATTTGACTGGAATTCGAACTCGGCTCTCCAATTCCTCAATCCGAGTTGTTATCCATCACTCCACCGTGCTTCCTCATATCATAGACATTCATAATTACCATTTGAAGTGTAACTCTCTAACCTAAATGGCACTTGAGTTTTGGGTGAATTTTAGTATTTAAAGAAAAAAAGAAAGTTAAAAAGCAATATTATTTTGTAGTAATCTCACAATTACAAGAAATTTAATAGAAAATCTAGTTCCCATGATTCCATAGAAAAAAAGGAAACCATTCTATGGCAGGAAATTTAGAGATTTCTTCTTTTCAGGCAGTTCCTTGCAAGGAGAGCATGTGGAAATGGGCAGCTCCAGATATGAAGACCACAGATAAGTTAACTTATACAAATATCACTTTCTCATGTTTAATATTGCCTTTTACTAATAGACATATCACTTGCAAATAATTTATTCATTCACCAACGCAAACACAAACCAGAAACATTTTACTAACAACCACATTACAAGAACTTTCATAGATCTACCAACCTTGTACAACAAAATCCTTCTGATAATAAATACTTTTGATTATTTATTTACTAGCAGTAGAGCCCAGCATTGCCCGGGGATGTAACAGTAAGAGATAGATCAAGTATCGACCATCATAAAGACTGAAAAATAAAATTGACAAAGACTATTGTTTAAGGTTGACGAACACACATGTCTTAATTAGTTTTTTTTTTTTTTTTTTACGAATTGGCCAAACCCAAACTCAAACAAAAACATTGTTTTCAATTGTTATGGATCTACCGATTGAATAGAATTTTATTATAAACAATTGCCATGTAAATGGAATTTTTAAAGCATTCTGTATTTAAAAATAAAGAAAAAAGTGTGCAAGACAATAAGAAACACTACCTGCAAAAAAAAGTGAAGTTTTGTTGAAATCTGTTGAAAAATGTAGGAAATCCGATCCCATATATAAACGAACACAAACACACACGCACACACACAAACAACCTGGGTTTTATAATAAGTATAACTCGATATGAGTTGTCCCCCTTTCATTCTCGTGATGCCTCTTAATCATGTTTTCAAATTGATTTCATGCAAAAACAATTGTGTTTTTCCAATTTTTGGTGCTGTTAGAACCACCGCAAGGTAATTTTACATAGTCCTGTGAAGTTTTGTTGAAATCAGTTGAAAATGTAGGAAATACGATCCAATATATAAACGTACAGACACACACACACACACACACACACACACACACACACAATCTGCATGTTATAATAAGTAAGATGATCTAACAAATCGTATTCATTTAGTAGCCTTTCTGTAATCTTTTACAATTTATGATTTTTACTTATTGAATACAGTAAAAAATTGCATATTTTGCTTGTGGTGATTCATAATTAGAATTCTGATTTGAATATATTTTCCACTCGTTGTTTCTAATACAAAAAATATTAACTTCATTTGGGTTTAATTATGATCTAACAAATCTTATTCATTTAGTAGCCTTTCTGTAATCTTTTACAATTTATGATTTTTACTTATTGAATACAGTAAAAATATTTGGACACTATGTGTATTTAAAGTAGTTTCCAGTTATTATTTTTAGTTAGGAGGACTTGTGTATGTTTAGATTTCATCTGTTTACTTTTTGTGTATCGTTTTCGGAAAAAAAAACAACGCTGAATCACCGGAAGTTAACGGCATTCGGACGTTTGAGTAGCCGGCAGTAACTTCCGGCTGGGTGGGGTACACTTAACCGTGCTTTCAAATTGATTTCGCACAAAAAAAATTGTGTTTTTCCCATATTTGGCACTGTTAGAACCGCCGCAAGGTAATTTTATGCAGTCCTGTGAAGTTTTGTTGAAATCGGTTGAAAAATGTAGGAAATCCGATCCAATATATAAACGTACAGACACACACACAAACACAATCTGCGTTTTATAATAAGTAAGATAAATGTCTCCCTTTGTTGTTGTCATGAATATATGTTATATTTTATTAATGAAAAATTGGAATCATTCAAGGCCAATTATAACAATTCTTTTCTTCATTTATTGAAGTTATTAGATCAAATATTATTTGTATAAACAGAATCTCTGATACTCTTTCTTCTTTTGCAGTGTCATAAAAGCTGTACTACTTTGACGTCTTATTCTGCATTTACTGAACTTGTGAACAACCAACTTGCCATTCTCAGGACATTGTTACTTGTTACTGACAGAAGTCAGTTTTATTGTCAATGCTTTTTAAACTATGGGTTGCGACCCTAAATGAAGTCATGAAGTGAAATGCTGTGGTCTTGAAAATCAAATTCAAACACTTGAATTTCTGTTTATATGTTATTTCACAAATGCATAATATTTAAAGTGCAACATGCAAAGGCTGCAGTAATAAAATGTGTGTGCAGTGCTGTTACGAATAGTGCAGTGACAATGGATTTATTTTCAGTGTTAGTTGATTGCATTCATCTTAATAAGTGTATAAATAACAATACATGTTACTATTTTATTCAATTAAGGTTGGCATTTATTTTATGAAAACAAGCATATCTGCCACATTGATTTTTACTTTGGTTTATTTTTGTACTTGAAAAAAATCCTAAAACTACTTTTATTTTGACAAATAATATAAGTACTTTTTAAAATTTATATTCAGCAAAAAAAAAAAATGATTATTGTATTTATTTGTATGTTTTATTTCATAATTAATACCTAGGGTTGCAAAAAATCTTGTGATGAAAAATATAGTCATGAATGAAAAAAATTCAAGAACTGCTGGTTTATATGAAGAACTCAATTATAAACAAAAAACCTAATGATACATAATTTAAAAATAAAATAATTTCACATTTTCTGATTTGATACTCAAACTATTGTACTCAATGTACAGAAAATTCATTGCATTTAAAAAAAAAATAAACTGCTTCCCTTGTAAAGTTGAATACAAATCAATTACTGGTCACAGTGGGTTTTTTTTTTCTTCAAAAAACTATCTTACCTGATCATATTACTTCACTAGCAGTAGAGCCCGGGGATGTAACAGTAAGAGATAGATCAAGTATCGACCATCATAAAGACTGAAAAATAAAATTGACGAAGATTATTGTTTAAGGTTGACGGACACACATGTCTTAATTAGTTTTTTTTTTTACGAATTGGTCGAACCCAAATTCAAACAAAAACATTGTTTACAATCGTTATGAGTCTATCGATTGGTGAATAGAATTGTATTATAAACAATTGTCTTGTAAATGGAATTTTTAAAGCATTCTGAATGTAAATAAAGAAAAAAGTGTGCAAGACAATAAGAAATACTACCTGCTGAAAAAAAAAGTGGATGTTTGTTTTATCGGCTGAAAAATGTTAGAAATCCGATCCCATATATAAAGGAACACACACACACACACACACATATAAACTTTTTAACCTAAGTCACTCCACGGAATCGCTAAAACATAGAGCATAGTCTGATGAAAAAGACGCCAAAGTTTATGAAAACAAAATTTTATCGTCAAAATGCTTATGTTTTTATGAAGAGGATAGACTAAATTTTTTTTTAATTATTTTTAAAAATTTTTCCATCTTTTTAGAATATTCTAAATTTTGATTTAAAAACCTTGTTTCTCTTTGTTGCAACAAGGGGTAGTAAATAACATAGATAATTTTTAGCGCGTTTTTTTTGTATTTACACACATTAATTTGGAAAATCTTGCAAAAATAAAAATAATTGTCAGATGTTAATGAAACTTTCAGAAACTATTCACAGATGATCAAAATTATTATAAATATTTTTTTTTTTTATTAAAGTCATGGCAGAAATATTTTTTTTTATATTTATTAACACCCCATAACTAATTTTATGAAAAACTCTAGAAATTCGAGACCATCGGTTTTAGTGATTACAATAGTTAAAAGCACAAGGCTTTGAAGAATGCAAATCATGTTTTTTTTTTTGTTTTTTTTTTTGTTTTCTTTTTTGGCCAATGTACCTGAAAATCAGCTGTGAATTGTAACATACAAAACTCAATAAAACAAATATATTATTTAGTTTCAAATGCTTTTATTTGTTTTAATTTGTTTTTATGAATATGGACAATATTTTCTGAAAGCAAAAAATTTTTTCAATGAAAATTGAATTTTTAATACAATTATTTCTTATTTCTTTAATTTTAAAAAGATTTTTAAAAATGTTTTAATTGAATTTTAAAAAAATATTTTAACATTAGTTAAAAGCAACATCAACCTTTCAAAATGTCCGTGTGAGATTGTCATTGTCTAGCACTTTGAAAATTGTATAATTTGGACCAATCAGATTAGCCATGGTAATTAAGAAATGTAATTTTGTGTTTATAATCGGACAGTAATTATCAAGTACGGAAGACCAACCAGAATACAATTTAGTTGCATTATTTGAGTTCAGCATTGTTCTCCGCTGTTAAGCCCTTTACTTACATGAAACACGTATGGAGAAGTTAATTTGAGTTTTCAATTTCAACTGAGAAGGGTACCTACAAGTAACAGTATCATCTTATGAAATTTACCTACTGCTAAACTTTAATTTATATGATCTTATTTTTATATTAATCTCAGTTATGACATTTTTCCATAAATGAAATATCAAAATTAATAATAAAATGAATGGAAATACAAATAACACAGTAAAATGTAATAAATGTACATAAAATTATAGTATTTTATGTACACTTCTGATAAAATTTCATAAGAAAGGTACCTAAATTAATTAGATACTTTTTTTTTCTTATGAAATTTAATCTCACTATTAACAGTCTTATTTTTTAATTTCTTTATATTTTCCATAAAGCATCGTAAACGTAAAAAGGAAAGCTAAGTACAAAAAAAAAATAAATAAATAAAAAATAAAAAATTAGAGCGCTGAAAGTTTTCCTTAAAAGTAACAAGGTAAATAATTTGTTCACTTAAATAATTTCACTTCCTTCCATCCGTAGAAAGAATTCTCCTCCCATAAGTTATCTAAACGTCATGAATGTGCCTTTCGTCAATTGTCAAGCGACACGAAAGGTTATGACCTGCTTTGTTTTATTTTCAAATTACATTTTTTCGGCGCAGAAGCTAAGTTAAGCTTGGTTCAAAATATTTTAAATAAACAGTATAATTTCTGTTTTTATTAAAATCAGTTTTGAAAAATGATAATTGATTTTTAAAAGAATATCAAAGTAAGATTTTAATCTTTTTTATCAAATCGAAAAAAATGATTGAAAATGATTATCTGTCCTTTTTTTTGACCAAAAAAAAACAACAATATTTTTAACGAAAATTTCAGACGTGCTAGGAACAATTAAAAAATGTAAAAAATACCACCAAAATACTTTGATCTTTCCTCTTTAATAATAATATGAACATTAGATGATAAAATTTTGTTTTCGTCAAGTTCGGCGTCTTTTTCATCATGCTATGCTCTTTTGTTTACATTTTCGTGGGTGAGTTGTCCCCCTTTCATTCTCACGATGTGTCTTAATTGTGTTTTCAAAATGATTTTATTAAAAAACAACTGTGTTTTTCCCAATTTCAGCCCCGTTAGAACCACCACAAGGTAATTTTATGTAGTCCTGTGAAGTTTTGTTGAAATCGGCTAAAAAATGTAGGAAATTCGATCCAACATATAAACGTTACGGACACACACACACACACACAATCTGCGTTTTATAATAAGTAAGATGACAGAAGACATATTCTTGCTAAATATTGTTTTTTTTTTTTTAAATTGGTGTATGAAATTATTATCATGTCCAGCTAAAATGGATTAGAATAAAAATCTAATGTTTAAGAAAAAAAAGGAATCTAATGTTGTTAAGCTTATTTTACAGGTGAGAATGTCTGTAATCAAATTTGAATAAATTCTAAAGACCTCACATTGGTAGTTGAACAACAAAAATGGAAACACCCTATATGGTGTTTTGTCCTTCAAAGGGACTTCTTTTTGACTAATGAATATTTTACTGACAGATTTTTAAATATGTATTGGGAGTGAATGAAATATAACAAATGTCAGTTATATTCATATATTGAGAGAAATGCTGAAGATATCAGAACTCTTAATTTTAAATTTCTGGCATCTGATGTGTCTAGAAACACAATCAAGCTGACCACATTCAATGAGGTGCAGGATTAATTTCAAATCAGAACTAATTTCAATAAATCTGTGAAGTTTTCGAACAAAATTAAAATTTAATTTATTGATTTTCTTAAATTTTGATCAATAACGGCTTCTTTTGAATGAGTCTTTGTACAAAAAAAACAAAAAGAAACAGCTAAGCCATTTACTGTTCTTGCTACAAAGAACATTGCATTTTTATTGGATCGGATTTAAATGAATAAAAGTAAATAAAAAAGTACCACTTCATTCATTTGCAACAAAAAAGAATGAAAATTGCAGAAAAGATGAATTCTGAATTATCTACTAAGGATTTTTAATGCTAAATGAAAAATATTAACACCAACTCATTCCATTTTGTTTAGGAATTCATGGAAATTGATAACTTAGAAATTAGTTCTGTCACTCCATTCAACTTTCTAACACATTTGTTTGTAAATTAAAAAAGAAATTGGTTTTAAAGTATAAAATCCAATGCATAATGAGGAAAATCTATGTAAAATTTGAAATTCAATTTTTTACTTATGTAACAACCATTTTGAATATTTAACAAGCTAATTGCATATTTTATCAACATTTTCTGGAATTGTATAGTTAGATGGAATTCTTTTTGTCTTGAGAACTTCATGAATAAACATAAATATTTGTTTTCAGAAATGTTTTTTTTTCATCTATGGATAACAAAACAGATCATTGGTTCACACACTCCTTTTTTTTGGCTTGTTTTACATTCCTCTTTTTCCTCCTTTAGTTTACCTAACAACAATAGGCATCTTTGCATGAATTTGTAATATTTCTAAATACTAATTATAAACATCAAAGTGAATAAACTAACTTATTAAGTTTACTCAATGGATATATTTTATTTATCATAGTTGCAAATATGTGTCTGTGTGTATATATATATATATATATATATATATATATATATAGAGAGAGAGAGAGAGAGAGAGAGAGAGAGAGAGAGAGAGAGAGTTAAAGATCAAATATGGAGCGGAATCTGGCAGGATGATAAAATAAAGAACAAATAGGAAACATATATCAATCTCATGTTTCACTTTTATTAAAGCTTCATCAGAGATTGAGAGAAAACAGACAAAAAGACAGAAACACTGGTATTTTCAATTATGTTTGGGTCAATTCTCATTGGTCAGACATGTGTCACGTGTATTAAAACCATAAATAATTCAAAGTTTATGTAGGTTTGTGAAAATTCTTGTATGTTTAAGTTGGCATCAGATGGTAATGCGCATTTGTTATTGTATATGTGTGTCTGTCTAGAAAAAAATATGTCAAGTTGAATGGTTAAAATGATCTAAGCAATTTATATATATATAACATCATTCAACTTGACATTTTTTCTTATTTAGACGTAGGTCATTTATACCCATTTCTCTGGCCTTTTGAAAAAAAAAAAATACTGTGATAAATGTTCTTAAAAATATTGTTTGTGACAGAGCTATTGGCAGTACTGGATTTACATATGAGCTAGACTTAAGGGGTCCCAAATATTGGACCGCTGATAAAAGTAAAAAAAAAAAAAAAAAAATGATATAAGAACTGAGATGTTTTATTTTCTGATTTAATGGGGTTCCTTTGAACTAATTTGAAACAATTTGGGTCCCTCTAATTGGAGCAGGTCTTTTAAAATTGACAAGCCCCATTAGATTTTGATGCATCTTTTTACATACATATTTATTAAAAATTTTAGATGAAGTGTTTCATGATTTACACTAAAAAGGCAACCTCTAAAAATATATCTTTTTTTTTTATAGACACAGGGGAGGGGGTGAACATACATAATGAGGGAGCCCCCAAATTCTATTATCCCAGGGGCTTCTTAAGGCTTAAATCTGGCTCCATTTATTGGTGTAGATTTTTCAAATAAGTGAATCTATAATTCATGGCTGAATAATAAACTGAATAACCCAGATTGTTAAGTCATGTGTTTTGTGCATGGAATAAAGTTTTAACTATTAGGAACAGGGGCAACCACTTGTTGCTAGAAAAATGACACTAGAGACCAGGGCCATGTGCATGCTACCCTCCCCCTTTACTGGAGTGGTTTAAGCTTGATTGGACGCCCCGGGCAGTACTTTGTGACTTTTGCTATTTTATCAACATTCACATTTGTCTACCTATTTTTATATAGGTTACAAATTAAATCAAGCACAATTATTAAAGGATGAAAAAATTTTGATTTTGATATAATTCTGGGTTTTTTCTTTTTTGTTCAAATCTATGGTTTTTGTTAAGTTTCAAAAAACACTAAAAAATTCAATTTTTTCTCCATAATGTTAAATGTGTTAAAATTCAACACTTTCTAACAAACCACAAAACACTATTGATTTAGGATGGAATGATTTATTATGACGTATCTCTAATTTGTATTTATTTTCAGTTTTTCTAGTTGAATTATTCACCTATATTGCATATGATCCATTGTGCATAATTGGGTTACAATAAAATTTGTGTTTTATATGAAGACAAACTTATGAAAATGGAGACATAGCAGAGTGAGGTGGGAGGACTTTATCATAAATTTGGTGGAGCTCACAAGACTTTTGCACTGGCTCCAATTGAGATCAACTAGCTGGCCCATGCTAAGTTGAATTTTAGTTAAAATTCAATATTGGAATCTTATTTCTTTTTAATACTATCTACCATTCTGCTTTGTTTGTTGGGGTCAAGAATTCTGCTGACCCTGATTGCATGTGACAGGAGAATGACATCATCAAAACATTTCTCCTCAGATCTAGTTACTATGCACATATGCAAATCAACTTGTAACCTGACACCTGAAAGAAATGTATTTTCTATAAAGTTAGGAACCCCATCAGACAAAATGAGACAGTCACCAGCAGTTAGGGGACTATCAGGATGAAATATAGAAGAATAGCTGAGATAATCACCTATCCCACTACCCTTTGCAAGATACTGAAGAGAAGAATTTGGTCAACGAAAAAATATTTGTTTGAAGACAAATGACTAAGTGGAAGAATTAGAGAACAAATTTTGGAGACCAATGTTGTCTACAAGTTCAAGATCTAAGTTCCCTAATTGAATTATTCAACTACTAGTCACTAGTCTGGGGCATTGCTGTTTTTGCAATATGTCAAATTGGCTATAATCAGGTAGACCAAAGTACCACAGAATTGAGAAGGATTAAATCAATAACTGTAACCCTTGGCAAATAAACTGTTATAATTTCAACAAGCAAAAGTCAGTTGTCTGTTCTGAAAGCCATTTCCTTTTTATTTTCCTTGGAAATCACCCTCTTTGTTTTGACCAGTTTCACTGGAAACTTCCTAAGATTAAAAACTTAAAATAATGTACATGGGAAAGATCAATGAGCAGATAGATGACCAGACTGCAACTTGAGGATGGGTAGTTGAGAAATGAATAGCTTATAATCAATTAAGCTCAAATCTTAGACATATCAACCGTTATTCACTTGCAAAATACAAGGAAATGCATATCTTCCTCTTTCATAAAAGCATAAAATTAAAACTTTTATCACAAGGAAAAACTTCATCTTTTGGTGCAATTATGACATCTTAAAAAGCAAATATTATCTAAAAGCATCAACAAATTAATGTTAAGGAAATCTGATTTGAAAAATGATATTTTTTGATTTTAGGGATTTAAGTAAATAGGATTGAAATTTTATTTTTTCGGTGAAGAATTTATTTAAAACGTAATTAATTTGGAACAAACTTTTATATTAACTTTGTAACATTTTTTTGGAAATTGAAAACTGAAAGATTCACATTTTGTGAAATCTTGAGTTTACCTGTTGAAAACTCTTCAATTATTTATATTTTATAAAACATTCATTGTGTGCAAAATAGACAGCATTTTCCTCTTGTTTATAATCTGGGAATTCTTTGAAGTTGAAGAATTGCTACATTTTCAGTAGATGATTTAACAAAATCTAAAATGATGCCTTAATTTGAAAAAAAAAAAAAAAATCTATTATGAAAATGATTTCTACTTTTGATAGTCATAAAATTGTTTCTTTTCTTTAATAATTCAGAGATAATACTCAAGAGGAAAAGGAATAAAAATGATATTTCTCCTCCGATGTATTTTAAGCGTTGATTTTATATTTTAAACATCTAATTTGGATTGCATCTTACTTATTAAAAAATGCAGATTGTGTGTGTGTGTGTGTGTCTATACGTTTATATATTGGATCGAATTTCCTACATTTTTCAACCAATTTCAACAAAACTTCACAGGACTGCGTAAAATTACCTTGCGGTGGTTCTGACAATGCCAAAAATTGGAAAAACAATTGTTTTTGCATGAAATCAATTTGAAAACACAATTCTGTCGCCAGAATGAAAGTGGAACATCTCATATCGAGTTATACTTATTATAAAACCCAGGTTGTTTGTGTGTGTTCATTTATATATGGGATTGGATTTCCTACATTTTTTAACCGATTTCAACAAAATATCACTTTTTTTTTGGCAGGTAGTGTTTCTTATTGTCTTGCACACTTTTTTCTTTATTTTTACATTCAGAATGCTTTAAAAATTCCATTTACAAGACAATTGTTTATAATAAAATTCTATTCAATCGATAGACTCATAACGATTGAAAACAATGTTTTTCTTTGGGTTTGACCAATTCATAAAAAAAAAAAAAAAAAAAAAAAAACTAATTAAGACATGCGTGTCCGTCAACCTTAAACAATAATCTTTGTCAATTTTATTTTTCAGTCTTTATGATGGTCGATACTTGATCTATCTCTTACTGTTACATCCCCGGGCAATGCCGGGCTCTACTGCTAGTATTTTATAAGATACACACAACTCTTACATATATAAAACAATTTAGAAACTATTAAAATTGTTTCCAAAATGTTGGATATAATTTTCCATTCTGTTAGGACTAATATTGGATCAAATCTATATGTCTGTTAAAGGCTATTTAAAACAAGTTTAAATTTGCAAAGTGTTTATTTCATAGAGTTGAGAAAATAAAATCAATTTGCACAGAAAAACAATCACTTGATCTGACTAATAACAAAATGTATCTTTCAGAGGAAATCAATTATTACTGTTACTTTGCATGTAAAAAGCTTAAAGATAAAAAGTCAAACATTCCATATGAAATGCCAGATTTGTGATGATCCCTAATGTGGAATAGCTTACTTTAAATCAGGTTGATAAAGTTTTCTTTCTTTTATCACAATATCCAAAAGAACTCCTTATTTTATGTTTACACCAATATAGAGTTAAATTTAAAAAATATTTTTGTTAGTTTTAACTATAATAGGCATTACATCATGTCTAATAGCCTGTCATTTTGTTTGTGAAACTGTAAGCTCATGCAAAAAGGTAAAAATAATAATCATGCAAAGCCATAAAAAGCAACAAAGGACAAAAGCAATAAAAACTGTTTGAGGAACGGTGAATTATTTATTTCTGGTATTAAGAATATTGTCATATAATAATGATAGTAATAATAATAATAATAATAATTCAACTTTTGAGTGAATAACCAGGCAGGAGAGGCAGCTGTGGGCACACCACCTACAAAGGACAGACAAAAGAAAAAAAGGATCTGCAACATTTGAGCCGTTGCCAACCTTTTCTTCCCCCTCTTACAAAAATGCTTGCTGATTGCAGTATTCAACAACAATAAAATAAGTTGTAACATAAAAAGAATTGAACAGGGATCTCAGTTTATGTTGTAGATTTTATTTGATGTTCTGCAGTCCTTTTAAAAAAGGACCTACTGTTGAAGGTGGTAAGAAATGCAATTCAAAAACCAATAGATGCATTCACAAGATGCTCACTCGAAAGAAAGCAATTAACCAGGACAAATAACCTGTTAGCAATTGTTTAACTTGTTCATTCATGTGCTAACCTCATCAAATGTGGACCACAAGTTATCATTTTGCCATTTGTGAGACTAAGTTTCTGAGAGCTTTTGATTCAACAACAAGTCACATTTTTAAGGCTACATATAAAGTGAAAGGGAAAGTGACCTATCGGATCCAGGGTTGGTAGTATTTTTTTTCCTTTAGCCCAAATGCTAAATCTGCTAGGTGGTGGTTAAATTAACACAAACATATTCACATGAGATCTTTTACACACAAAATACTATATAATTTATTTATAACTGTATGCCTTTTTTTGTTAGTAAGAAGACATCAATTGACAGTGTCCAATTCTGTTTACAAAACTACACTGGTGTTCACATGCCCAGAGAAGACTTAAGCAGATCATCACTCGGGGGTAGATAGGAAACCGAAAGCAGGCAAGGTTGAGGGTTACATTGGCTCCGACGCCTCTTCAGCCTGCTCTTCACCCTCTCCGTTTAACTGCATGATTCTACTGTTTATGCCTCTGTTGAAAAAAGAAAAAAAAGCATTAGAAAATGGTTATATATTGATTTGGAATTTACTCACAAATGATTATTCTTAAAACTATCAATCATTTGTAAGTTTTTCTACAGAAAACCAAACAACTTCAAATTTTGCTTGCCAATAGGCATTATGTGAAATGTAAAATGTTACAATTTTATTCAAGATTATATCCTTCCAGTAGTAATGCGTATGACCTGTTTAGTTAATGTGATTAATTCAATAGCTTGTTTTATGAAAATTATTATGAGAAATAACAGATATGAGTTTATAAAAATGAAAATTTTTGATTGGTTCATAAATTCTTTGCTAATTTTTATTTTTTAAGCAGAGTATATACTTTCTTTGATGTAAACATCACCTTCCTAGTTTTATCAAGTGCTAGTACCATACGCTGAAAAAATATTACTTTTTAGAATATGGAAAAAGCTTAAGTGTTAAGCATATTTATGTCAAATAAAACCAGACATCACTGGTTTTGAACTTGAGAATATTAAATTCATCATCATTATTAACTATTAATATGAGAGAGTAAGCATTTAAGATGATTAAAAACAACTATTTAACTAAAGAAAAAAAATGTATAACCTCCAAATATAGTGGGAGAAAGCAACTTTAATGATCTGCTATAGGTTCAATGAAAATTGATGTGAATATATTTACCTTCCGCTGGTGCTTCTTCTTCTTCAATTTTGTCATGTTTATGTCCTGAAGATTTCAAGGTGGTACGGAAGTCATCCTTCTTTGTTCTCTCCAACTTGGCGAGCCTAAGGAAATAGATGTAAACAGTACAATGATAGGCACAAGAAATGTGGCTTTTAAATTTAGCAAAGAATATTTATTGCTTCTATGTTTAAAATCATAAAAATGGTAATTTTGATATAAACAAATCTGCTTTCGTGAACTTGTGTAAATCAGAAAAAATGCACTGCTTAAACAAAACTGAGCAGCTTTAATGAAGTAAATATCAAATTAAATTACAACTGTCTTTTAAGTGAAAGTTTGCAGGTGATGTGAATTATTTTTTAAAAGACAAACAATTTTGTTATATTTGTAGGTATTCAGTAACAGTCAGTTTACTGGCATTATCAAACTCATCTCACAAGCCTTCAGTAGACAGTGATGATCCTTGATCCATATAATCTTATGCTAAATCTGATTAAGTCCAATAAATCAAAATTTGAAGTTAAAAATAAAAAAGAAATGTACATATTATCTGTCATGTTGAAATCTGTATTAAGCAGCTAAAAATTTCAAAGTACACTTACTTGGCTTCTGTCTTGGATATTTTTCTAAGAACAGGTTTAACACTGCAAGAGAAACAAATTTTCATGAAACTAAAAATTGTTTTTGGAAGGTAGCTGTATAAATTATATCCACTTTGCAAGATAAACCTTTCTAAATGAAATTTTGTACATTAAATAAAAGGATTAAGGAAAACAAAAAAAAGGTGACTTTTTAAGACCTTGTATTCTAAAATCAGAAGAAAAGAGTCTTACAGAAGAAACATTACAAAGATGAGAAATTAAGTTCAGTGAAAAAATTGAGAATTAACAAAAACAAAAAGATGCTTACAATTTTCCCCTGGTGTCATTGACTTTAAGGGTAAGATCATTAATCTGAAATAAAAAATTCGTTTTTAGAATTTTAAATAAAAAAGTAACCTATTGTTCAGTTAAAATAATTTTCCACTTTATTCAAACATTTATTCAAATTTTTTATTATTATTAGCTTTTAAAAAGAAAAATCCTTTAATACATAGTGAAATAAAAATGTTTAAAAAATCATATTCTTTTAACAAAAATATCATTAGATATTCAAAAGGAGAGAAATTAAGTGCAAGTGTGATAAACATTAGATTGAGTATGACTATTTATTTCACTACATTGATATTTCAAAAGATTTTTCTCAAAATACTAAATTAATATAATCATCTTTTTTGTTAAAATATTGTAAAGATCATATAGTTATTCAAATTCTAATTCTGAGCAGTTGAGTTTTTAAAAAGTAAGAAAGATGTTTAACTCAATTTTAATTGCAACAGGAAGAATATCAATAAAATGATAAAATAAATATGTTGACAGCCTAAATGGACACACCTCAAATTCTTGTCTTCTGAGTTTGAATTCCCAGTCATAGACTTCTTCTTCAAGTTCTGCCATTTTCCCATGAAGCTTCTTAACTAGATCTTGCATCTGAGCTGTAATAGGAATTATATATTCAACATACAAGCTAGGAATATTAATGTGCTGCAGTAATTAGGCACAAGACTGTCTTACCTGGATTGTCTTTTCTAACAAGAAGGGTAGAAAGAGAGAGAGAGAGAAAAAGAGTTAAACAAAGATACTAAAAGGTAAGGTTTATTTTTAACTGCTGTACATGCAAAAGAAAAAAAAAACTTTAAAAACAATGTAAGAAATCTTAACAGAAGTCTAAGTTCTAAGAAATTGCTTCATATCAAGCAAAAAGGCAATAAATAATAGGATTTTCATTTTTACTGTAAAAATCCAAGTTTTAAGATTTATTCCAACAAGTGGAATATTTTTTTAATTAAATGATTAAAAACATGTATGCAGAAATGTGTATTTCTTGGATGTAAACCTATTATAATTTCCATTAAATGCCAGAGTTCCTGCTGGGTACAAAAGAAATAAAAGGTTAGCATTGCAAAAGAAAAAGATTATGGGCAAAGGGCAAAAGAAGCTAATCTGAAAAATAGAAATGAAGAGATTTGTTTTTAATACACTACATCATGCAGCAATCAATTGAACTAATTTACTCTGTCAGCACATATTTAAAAGAATTTTCATGAAAGTCTAAGAGATTTCAAATAGAATTTTTTTTCATCTGAACACCTCTGTAGAGAAAACACTCACATACAATATTACAAAGTATTAAAACATTAAAAATTCTGACTAAATTAAAAATATCTTTAAAAAGCCAATATGACAGAGTATATTGGGTTGAAACAAAAGTTTGTGGCATTTGAACAAGATTTCATTACACGTGACTAATATTTATGACATACATCTTCTGAAAGATGACATTTTAATATCTTTGAATAAGATTTGTGTATTTTTATGTTAAAAAGGGGGGAAAATAGAGGAAAATTCTATTTTAGTTCCAGAAAGGAAGGTTTAAAAAATAGAAAATATGTGCCATTTATAAAGATGGTGCCATAGCTGAAAATACTCTCTAAGTGGTTTACTAGGATCAGAAGTGGAAATTTTGATATGCAGTTGTTGATGATAAACAAATCAAAATGTTGACTAAAAATAACCCTAATCACATGATATATAAGTATTGTAAGGCATTTGAAAACACTTAGATACATGAATCACTATGTTAGGGTGCTTTACAATTTTATGGGGAGGGAGAGAGAAATATGAATGGACCACAGTTCCATCCATGATTCTCTGCTCAAATTCAATAAAAACAATCCATTTTTGAAAGAAAAACGATCATAGACAATGAAAAATGGATTATTTCTAACAATGGGGAGCTAAAAAGGTCTTTTGGAAAATTAAATGCACCACTGTTAACCATTCCGAAAGCCAGTCTGCATCTGAAGAAAATGATGTTCTGTATCTGGTAAGATTGGAAAGACATTGTATATTATGAACTGCACCTGCAAAATCATATTGAATTCAGATAAGGATCGTTCTTAACTGGACCAATTAAAAAGCAGCAATCAATGAAAAGTATCCAGAATTGGACAATTGGAAGAGGGTTGTCTTCCATCAAGACAACACTAGACTCCATGTCTCTTTGAAAAACTGACATAAATTGGTACAGCTTGGTGGGCTTTACATCTTCAGATTACCACTTATTTTGATGCCTACAAAATTTTCTTAATGAGAACTTCAATTCTCTGGAAACCTGTAAAATCCACTTAGACCAGTTTCACACCCAGAAAGATGCCAAATTCTGCAAGGACAGAATCATGAAACTGCCTCAAAGGTATTGGGACAAAATGGTATATATGCGGTTGTATAAACCTATGTACACATATTCTAAATATTGTCTTTGATATTCATCTAGAAAAATGCTGCAATCTTTTGTTCCAACCTAAAAATTATAATTACCGATGTTATTAAAAAGATAAAAAAATAGAAACAGAAATTTCCTTATAACAATTTAGAAAATTATCAATTGGTTATACACACATCTTCAAAATTTCAAATCAAAGTTTAAATAAGTTTCTGCTTAGTTTGCAAAACAGTATCTACAGAAGGTTAGTTTTATTCTTGGTTACTTCATATAAATGTTAAGAGATACTGAAAAAAAGCTAAAAATTCAAGATACAACATAAAAAAATAAATTAAAAGAATATAAAGAAACGCTGACTAAAAAGTAATAAGATATTTAAGGCTTAACTAACATGAGTATTGTAAATATTCATCTTTGGAAATATCAAGATAATCAGATAAAAACTAAACATTATAATGGAAAAAAAAAATTTTGTTTCCCAAAAACAAAACAAAAATGTGATTCATTTATTTATCAAGATTCTTTTATTTCTTTGAGAACTGTTGCTGATTAAAAGCACTAGTACTTTATTATTTTCTGGAAAACTTTAGTAGATCCATCTTCATAGTGCTATCTAAGAAATCAGGTGCAACTGGATATGACTTGCATTCGACAATCAGCACATAACCAAGCTAATAATCTGAATTCTGATGGATAGAGCACAAGACAGTTTTTCATGTATGCAAACAAACAGGCTAGCAGCATTAACAATTAATTTTGATCCTTGTGATGCCAAACCAATCTACTTAGAAGAAAATGAAAATTCACATTATCCAATTTGTTATTTTGAAAATAAGTGAAATAAAAAAATAAAATCTTAGTCATTTATATAAGTAGATCATCTCACATTAATAATGTAATCTTTACTTTCAGTGCTCAAGTTATAATAGACATACTACATATGAACTTTAGGCTTCTATTGCAACATAAAATTTAACCTTTTATTCAGTCAATTAGTGTATTAAAAAAGCCAAAAAAAAAAAAAAAAAAAAAAAAAAAAAGAAATGGAACCAAACTGCAAATGTAAGTCATGATGTAAAATGATTAACAAATCCAAAAATATCCTTTCCACCTTATAAAGTTTTTATTACTGTTGTGGAAGTTGAAGTTTTCTACAGGAAAAGATTCATCTGAGGCTTTCCAATTTTTCTTATTGTAGTCCTTGCTATGCATTGGTTCCCACAGGCACAAAATGAACTGTACACAGTTGCTTTGTACTAAATACTGAAATTTTACAATATGTTTTCATGGAAGTCAATAGGACCTAATGTCTTTTCAGTTACAGGAAAAAAAAAACAAAAAAAACTTAATGAATCTGGTTTCAAAATTAAAAGTTCCAATTTCTTTCATTTTATGATACAATGATACTTCAAACTTGCATTTTCATGTTAGTCATTTTTTATCACAATGTTTTAATTACTGTAGCCTCAGGCCTTCTTCTGGTGTTTGTCACCTTCAGAAAATACTCTTTAGGGTGAGAATATACTGTTTTCATTTTTGTTTGCACCAAAATAATGTATTCGTGCATATCTTGAGTTAGTGATTAAACTTAAAACTTTCAAACAATATGACTAAATTTTTTATTATTTTATTTTTTTTACACAGTAGGCTATGTGAGACACGAGATTCATTTTCCTTTAAAATGGCACATAATAGTATGTAATTTTTAAAAGTCAGAAAAAAAATCCACACAAGTGAAATTTAAAACTCCCTAATTGCATTTATTTAATAGAAAAAAAAATGCAAAGTTGAAAAGGAGGGAATCTGATTCGAAATAAGAGCAAAAGGGTAAAAATAAAACAAGCACTTATATTAAACAGACATGCAGTCAAGGTTTGCTGTCTTAAGTCTTGAGAAAATTAATCAATACTAAAATTTTTACATACAAGTAAATACATTGAATATAATTATTTGGACAGTACAGTTTTAATTCAGCTGGATCATTATTATTATTATTAGTAGTAGTAGTAACCAAAACTATTGTAAATGTCTGCAGTAACTTGCTTTTCTCAATGTTCATAGAGAATTATTAATTAAAAATGAATGAAAATCTGATATTCCAACATAATTTTAAATTCTTAAAAGAAAAAAAGGGGAAGAAAAACGCCTTCTTTTCTTCACTTTTTAATTTCAGTCTTTACAATATTTTGTTAGTAACAACAAAATTATTTCAAGTTTATATGGTACATGCAACCGAATTATGAAGATATATTTCTGATAAAGCATAAAGTTTCATATAACAATTGGAGATTTCTTTCTGCATAACAAGAATAAAAGAGTTGTAATTATTTACAGGAGTTACACTGAATATAAAATGTTGGGGACAAGTGCAAGGGAAAATATTTGGTGGGTTGGCATCCCCCTGCAAGCAGTAGAGGTGCACACATTGGCATGCACGGCACACAGCAGGCAGTGCCTACCTTCATTGAGACCATCAGTAGCCAAAGGTTCAACCCTTGAATTAATGAAGTTCTCCCTTTCTTCAGCTTTCCTCTTGGCCTCATTTTTCAGATCTTCAGCGGCCTTTTGCATAATAAGTTTCTACAAACAGACATAGTAGTGGTCTTCATTTGACTGAAGGAAAATCAATACTGATAAATTGTACAAATAAATGAAATGAAATATAAAGATGAGTTTGATGAAAATAAAACACTAAAATACATTTGAATAAAAAAAAGCGTAGATTCCTAAATAGATACCCAAGCAACAACAAAAAATTAATCGACATTAGTGTAATATGAATATCCTAATATCAATGGCTTTTCATCGTCAGATGGAAACAAGTGCAGGACTGTTTCTTTTGTTGTTTTTCTTTGATCCCTTCCTCTATCCAATTTTAATTTGAGCTTACTTCACATGCACTGCATAATTTGAAATTGTATTACATAATTAGCAGGTAACAATATATTCATTTATAAAATATTTTGGAGTATTTGGTAATTAAAAGTAGAAAAAAAATTGTATGCCAAAATGACCAGTTTCAGTTTGTGAATAATTTAAAAATATTTTTACAGTAATTTCTTTTTAATAAATATGCAAAGCAAATAAATTTATTTCAACTATTTTTATTAAAAAAAAAAAAAAAAAAAAAACAGATTTAATTTTTCTTTTCTCTGCTATCATTCTATGAAGTTAGCATAGTTGAAGGTAAAGAGGAATAATAAATCCTTTGTCCTATAAGAAAAAGATTTGAGCATTGGGTTTAAAAAATAAAAATGATAGAAAAAAAAGACATTTTAAAATTAATGGTCAACCAGGATATCAAAACAGACAGGATGGGGGAAAAATAGCTAGAAAAATAAATTCACCAGATATTTGACAGATGAAGGCATGTATATGGAAATTATAAAAGTACATTGCTACAATATGACAAAGAATTTAATGACATTGAAATAACAATGTTTAATCCATATGTAATCATGCAACATGCAAAAATAAAGTACTGTATATTCTCACACACTCTGCATTATCATGGCCACACAAAATGTAGATAAACTGGGAAGGTGGTACTGTAAATAGGATCAAATAAGAGAATTATGAAATGCTAACCAGTATTTCAATGTATCATAAGATTTATAAAATACAATATGTAGACATCATAAGGGGAACAATGGCAATAATTTGTGATTCAATTGATCACAACAGGACGTATATTTGGCTTAATACTCAAGTTTAGTTCAATATAAACATAAATCTGAACTGAATACAATATTTCCTTGAATAATTTCTGGTTGACACTATTCAATAAAATCACAATGAATGTAGAAATATTGCATGTCAACCAGAAAATTGAATACGCCAAACCTATGTAGCTTGAGGAATCATATCACCACACAAGTATTTTCATTTATCTCTGGCAACCAATCCTAATGTTGTAATGTCATATATAAAGTAAACATTCTCAATAAGTAAATAAAACAAAAAGCATTTTCTCTATCTAATAAAAGAAAAATTGATAAACTACACATTCAAGGAAATACAATATCCAGGTTTATTATGAGAATTTATGAACAATTACGAAAAACATTTAAACTAAACATGATGGGCTGCTCTGGTTAAAATAGAAGATAGTTACCAGTTAAGCAGCACCGACAGCGATAATATTAAATTAATATTCACTTAGGAATCACAATACCTTTACTTAGTTCTTCAAGGTTGTCAGGCAAAGGAATTATACGTTCAGAAAGAACTTGTCTCTTCCTCTCTTCTTCATCAATTTCATTTAAGTCTAGGTGATGTACTTGGTTTAACTGCAAGGATTTTTCTCCTACAGGCAGGGATTCATGAGGAGGCTATTTACAAATAAAAGACAAATGCCCATGCACAATATAACTATATCAGCATGCAACACACATTGCTATATTACCAATATCTAACCAGAATAGAAGATATACAAGCACAAGAAAGACATAAGTTACTACGAGACTGGAACTATTCATAATACATCTAATATAAAAATGCAGAAAATGAATTTGAATGTATGATAGGAAAAAAGTTAGAAGTAGCCTACCTGAAAATAAAAACTCAATCAATTCAAGTGTCCTCACATAATAAAAAATATGAGGAATTTTTTCATTGAAATATTGATACTCAATTTCAAGAAATAATAATCTTACTCAGCTATGATATTGAAGGTGATAACGTCTCAGCATATTGCAGAATGAATTCTATACTAAATGTACTAGTATCAGCTGGTTATCAAGTGGTATATTAATTTCAAATATGATAATGAATCTTAAATATAAACCACTGCTTTAATTCAAATGTCAATTCCAAATAATTCAAAATCAAATTGGATTTTGTGAAAGATATCAAATTTCAAAAATAAGACTGAGATTTTTGCTGCTAGTATATTTGAGAATTTTAAAATATCTCAATGTAGACTACTTCATCAAAAAGGTTTTGATTATGAAAAAATTTAGTATAAGGATTATTTGCTCAATAGAGTACCTCAGAAATTTAGAATAATCATAAATACCAAAATGTTGAAGCAAAACTATAATAAATATATACAAGTTTCAGAATTAGAAAGGAAAAAAGTCAGGTATATCAATTTCTGATTAGGTATTGGTAATGAAGGCACAGTAGTTCCTCTTATGAACCGCTTACTAATGTTAGCATTGTAAAGTTTGTGTTGTGATTTATACACTAGGAATGAGGTATCATTGTTATATTTTACTAGATCAGCAATATCTAATTTTTCTGATACAATATGCATAAATTGCATGGATGTGAATCTTATTAATGCTAGAGCAATAAAGCCCAGCTGAGATATAAAGTTAGTAATATACAAAAATCACATTAAAAGACAATGGACACTCATCATTTGAAATAATTAGATGAGGATTACAATCTATGAAATAAAATTACCTTACAAAACAAAAAAGAAAAAAATGATTGTGTGTGTGTCTTGATGTTGTAAGATTATTATAACATCTTTCAGTTTTGTTATGTAGAGAACTGAAGATCTCATGCTATAATTTTCAAAGCTGCTATTGATACTCAGTAACAATGTTGGCAGCAACAGAAAGGAATATTACTTGACAATGTCACAAATACTTCCTTAAAGGATAGTATAATAACAGCTAAAAAGTAGCACAACAAAATAGGAAACATTCAGAAAAATACAACATATTAGAGAAAATCTTTGCATTCTGGTTGTGCTCAAATGTTTTCAAGCAGCCAACTGCTCTTTCAAATGGATCTTAAGAACTTATTCAAAAACTAACAATTATTGACAGAATCCGCATGATGTAAATAGTTGGCTGCTAGAACTGAACATTTAACCACATCTATTGTCAAATAGAATATAATAAGAGCAAATGATGAACAAAGGATATGAAAATATGTTTAATATAAGGCAACATAAGAAGTTCCTTTTGAAACTTCAAAGTTCAGAAAGGATTAAAAATTATTCCTACAAACAAAGAACACATTTTCGCAATAATAGAGATATATAGATAAAATTTGATACAGATTAGAAATATGATTCATTTTTTTAATATGAAAAGTCAATCAATTATTTCTTTAAAAAGAAAATGTTTTCTTTGTTAGAATTCAAATAGTGATTGTGCCTTATACAGCTTAAAGTTAAAAAACATTGAAAGCAAACAAAATCATGTGAAAAGCTATAGTGACAACATGACATGATAAAAAGCCTAATGAGAACAAATGGTGTACAGGGTGGAGAGGTTAGCATTCAGGCATAAAGCCTTTTTGGAGAAGAGACAAATATTTTCAAAACTGATTACAGTGATTTTTCATTACAGAAAATTATTAAATGTTCTGAAAAGAGTCTTTAGAATTTTAAAATATCAGGCATCTAGCAACAATATTCACTACCTATGACTGAAACAGCTTTTATAAATACATTTAAATACTTCAGCAATTATCACAAAACTTAAAAGCACACCTGCTTTTATTTAAGCAGGTTTTATGTCTAGAATGATTAGAGAATGGAATATGTGACATCAAATATTTGAAGTTTTTTTTTTAATTTTTCTTTTTTCTGAGAATATAAAAATATACAATGCAAATTTATTATGCTTGTATATGCAAAAGGTGCTTTTATTTGGTTGCCTCAAGGTATGTTTGGTCTTAAATGCCTTCTTAAACACTTGTTTTGCATAGGTGGGTCTGATGAATTGAAAAGTAATTGCTCCAGTTTACACAATTTAAAATGTAACACTATGGGCTTTTGATTGCATAGATTCAGTAAAAAAGTGATTGCTCAAGATTTTATAAATCATACTTTGAATCATTCAAAATACATTGAAAACTTTGCATAACATACTAAATGGAACAGAATAATTTGAGAAAAAAATATGACATGAAGTGAAAATCTGAATACCAATAAATATAACAACACTATCCAAATAATGAACAGAATTTATTGAATATTTAAAAAGATGGTTTCAAGAACTCAGCTCAGCATTCAAATAAAGCTATGGTTAAAATAGTAACATATTGCATTTATCAACTCTGACCAATGATAAAACTATGAACATACATGCAAAAATTGTTCATGCACAAAAAGACCTCAATTCTACTATAAAAATTATTTGAAGATGATACCTCATGCAAAATGTGCTTTATTAAAAGCAACAACAATTTCAGTTAACAGTTTCCCCCAAAACAATATCAGCTGTCATAAGGGGAAATACTGTGCAATGAATAAAAAGGTGAAAGAATAGTGTTTGAAAAAAAAAAAAAATGTTTAAATGGTCACAATTAATAAAAATGTAGTAAAGAAAAATATGAACTAGATGGACAAATGGTTGAACATTTGAGATGCCATGCGGCTACTGACAGTAGGGCCTTCAAGGAAAGTGACAAAGTTTATATTCATTAACCACGTTTGCATCACAGAAATGGTTACAGTTTCAAAACTACAGTTGGTCAAATAAAGAAGGATAAATAATGGGAGAGATGAAAGAAAGCATTCTTAAAAAAAAAAATAAATAAATAAAATTTTTTTTTTACATATACAAAGATTCTGCATACAAAAATTGAAAAATGTCCTTACCCAATGCAAGATATTAACAGGTTTGGAAAAACACACAAAATTGACATTACTGAATGGAGCACATTTGTTTGGACACATCAACAAGCACACATGAAGGTAAAATCTAAATATGGATAGCATAATGACAATAATCAACCTTATGATTTTATGCATCTTTTTATTCCACCCATATCACCCCAACTCAAAAATAATAACCTGAAAATAAATGCTTAATTTAATTATGATGAGAACATATTCTATCACAAAACTTTATACTCAGATAAAAATTATTTTGTACCATGACATGACTATATTTAAACAAAGATGGTTTGCCAATTTTTTAATAAAAGTTTAGCATGAATTTTAAATGTTACATCTTTGAACTACTATGTGAAACTGTCCACTTTTGTTTGCAAATTATACAGCTAATGAAATAATTGTCATCCTCTTCCTCAAGACCCTTACAATTTAGCTCTTTCATCAGGATTCACTTTCAAATAAACACAGGAATTATCCCCCAAAATATAGTAATTAATTTTCAAAGAAGCACCAGGCTACAGTAGCAATCATTAACAATAGACATTACATATCAAGGTAATACTCATGAATAGTGACATTCCTAGAATGCTGGCGCTATTATAAATTTAAGAGAAATTGTATTCAATTGTTTTTATTACAACTTGATAAATCATGTTGACCATTATTTTTCACAACTTTTTTCTCATTTGAAACTATTATAGATTCTTTATACTCATTAAATGAGGAGTTCACATTGGTGCAACAGTTACTATTGAAGTGTTCTTGAAGTTTTGTTTTTTCTTTTAAATTAAAAAGATTTTTTGATAATAGTCAAAAAGTGTAATGAAACATGAATTACTCTAATCAAATTTAATTGGAAAAAAGATTGCTTATATATGTGTTTTAGTCCTCTTTAATATTTAATTATATTACTATATAATTATATTTTAATATTTTAAGAACATTAAGGAAGGTCTTTTAGCCTAGAACCTTTTGATGTCCATTATTGATTGAAGCCTGGTTCACATCTGTTGGGTTGAGGAGGGACATTCCATTTGAGGAAAGAGGAATGAATCTAATCTGAACATGCTATTAGTAAAAGCATTTCTTTGACCAGTTCCTTCTCCAGCTGGATATGCAAAAAAAAAAAAAAAAGAAAAAAAAGAAAAGTGCAACATGTGCAGTTGGTGCTATGAGATGTGCAGTTAGTTCACAGCTTTTAATCTACTATTACTATTCAAATATTGCTGGGTCATATGGGAAACTGGAAAGCATTAAAAATACATTTTTCTATTCATGGCTACCTTTTTTAAATTTATTTATTGAATCTAATCAGGTTTCATAGAGAGAACAAGTGTGTGTGTGTATATATATATATATATATATATATATATATACTTATTTTGATGTTTTGCTGATCAAATACACATCAAAGTTTAATAACACACACAAAAGAAAAATTTAAATATTTTATAAAAGTGCAATAAAATATACTAATTTATATAAGATTTTTTATATATTACACCCACACAAATTAAACAGCTAAAGGAGAAATGACCATGTCTAAGTAACACACAAGAGAGGAGGGGTTAAAAAAAAAAAAAAAAAAAAATAACAGTTTAATGCTAGTAACATTTGACATATTTTATACACATAACAGAGAGGAGAGCAAAAATCTATCACCTAAAATGACGAGCAGAGGGAGGGAAGAGGTCCAGTCTCAGCCATGCAAATAATAATGAAAACCAACACATGCTGCTTGCTTTGATGATAGTAACAGGAAACAGTGTGACCAGAACAAAATACAGTCAAAAGAACAGTGTCTGCAGCAGCCAGAGGGGCCGGAACAGATGGCAGTACCTTGAGTAGTTTCTTCTTCTCTGGAGACAGGCCACCCAAACCCTTTCTCTTTCCCTTCTTTTTCTTCTCTTCCTCCTCTTGCCTTCGTCGGGCAGCCTGGGCAGAGAGGTTCTTACATTACACTCAGCAGACAGGCGTAAAGTATTGGACTAGACTCTGGCCACATTATTAGAGGGACTGATAGATGTAAATGCTACTTTGATTCACATCTATGCTGTAAATTGAATTGGTAGCAACTTGCCAAGAATGTTTGCATTATATATTCTGAACTGTATTAGAGTGAATGTCTAATCAGTCAATTATAGCATTCTAGTTTTGTTAAGATTAAGTTTAAAAATTAATAAATAAAAATAAAATAACAATAAAATAATGAGAATATTGTGATTGCAAATTAATTACATAAAAAAAAAAAAAATGGAAATAAAAGATTTTATTTGGACTAAGCTACTTGGTAGAATTAATTCAAAATTAAATAAATCCCCCCATTATTAAATATCAGTGTGACAAAAAAAAAAAAAAAAAAAAAAAAGAAAAGAAGAGTAATTACTGACTATATATATATATATTAGAGAGAGAAAGAGACTTTTTGGCAAACATTCGTGACTTGTTGATATCTAAAACATTCACAGTTTGGAAGTGTGCAATAAGCAGCAATCCCCCATCCATCAGTCCCGACGTGAAGCAGAGAATAGAATATTACTAGAAGGGACAATTTTAAACTATCTTATGTTCCATATAAGTGCAGATAAAACTTTAGTGATAATGGACAGGAGAATGCAATAGGAAGAATCAGTCTCTTTGGTAAGCTTTGGACACTGGAAGGGATGTAACTAGTGTAGAACAAATCAGGAGAGACAAGAATGAAAATATCATCTTCAGTAAAGGAAAACTGAAGCAGTAGGCAAAAAATAAAAAAAAAATAAATAAAAGAAAATGCAAAAGATAAAAAAAAAAAATTGTTATGACACAATATACCGTCACACTGGTTCCAGTAATAATTCAATTTTCTTTTTAGCCAAATTTGCTACAAATCAAACAGATGAAATCAATTTCTAGCACATTACTGCTACAAAAAGATTTACTATTCTAAAGAAAAAATTCCACGGCATCATACAAGGTTATTTTTGGATCACCCAGTCTGTGAGAATTGTTTAGATAACTTTAGCAAAAAGGTGATGTCAGCCACAAATCTGCCATTCACATAGAAAGTCCCACATGCATTGTAAACACTTTCAAGAGTTACTTGGAACTTAATAAATTTAGGTGTTTACTTCAAATACCTAGTATATTTCATCTAAAATATCAACTGGTATTAGCAAATGTGTATAATTTATAAACTTTATAAAACTAACAAAGCTTGAAAAGAAAATATATAACATTTTCAATGCTCTTTAACTGTCTTGTTTTACACTGATAAATATATGTATTTAAAACAAAAAATAACAAATGAGTAAAAACTAAAAAAAAAAGAAAAGAAAATTTGATATGAAAAAAAAGAATAATGATTGCTTTACTGTCAAGGCATAACATTTTCAAGGGAGATAATTTGAACCGTATATAAATCAAATCTACTGATAGTTAACACAAGCAATATTAACTTTTGAAAATTAAAAGTTTGTGTTATTTGTGCATTACACCTAACCATACAGTAGCTAACTGGTTTATAATCAGTATAAAGTACAAAAGAAAATATACATAAAAAGCACATTTTTATAAAGTGCTGAAATTATTCAACATAGCAGAATTCAGGCAGTAAGGAAAGGAAAAAAAAAAAGATGTATTCAATAAAATAAAAGCAGCTTACGAAGTCTCAGATAGCAAAAATAAAAATAACCACAAAATTATTAAAGCATCAAAAGAAAACTTAATAAAATTCTAACTTGTTCAATAAGGAAAAAATAATTAGAATTATGTTACAATTAAGTAATTTCAATAAGATATTAAATTCTATTCCTTATCCAAACAAATGACAATTTTAATGAATACATTCATATTTGATGAAAACTCACTAGAAGCTAGCAGAAAAAGAAACATTCAATGTAGACAATACAGAATACTGATTTTTTTAAAAAAATTCCAAACAAAAAGGGTCTATGAAATCCAAAGAAACTTGCAATGCTGAAGCATTCCAACAGAATTATGATATCTATGCATTTTGCAGCCCTTAGAAGAAATACACTCAGTTTTTAAAAAGAGAAATGAGACATGCCAAACCAAATGTTGCTGTTGCATGAAATATAAAATGAAAAGCAAAAGAGACAAAAGGATGAAATATCAGAAATAGATAAGCAAAGATTGAGAAGTTGGAAACTATTAAAAGTAGGTTATTTTAAAGAGCCAATTTTATAAGTTGATTGAATGTATGAATGAAGACTTGGTGTTATATTTATGCTCCAAACAAAATAACATTTTCACCCTAACAAAGTGTGAAATTTTAAGTGCTTTAGTTGTCTCTTTTGATCTCAGACATCTAAACCTAAAAACAATTTTATCAAAAAAAAAAAAAAAAAAAAAAAAAAAAAAAATGATTGTTAAGTATTTCAATAAAATTATTCTGCAAAAAGTTTTTTTTATTTAAATTTCTTAATGAAAGTGATCATAACTAGAAAGTATGCAAGATGTGATGCCAAAGACAAGCACTAGTACAGTGCAGTTCCACATAAAAATATTTGTGAGCTACTAGCAGAGTTCACAAACAAAAATTACCATGCATGTTTTTTTTTTTCAAAGAAAAATTGGAAGTCTGTATTAGATTGCTTTTAGGACAAAACATGCTTCCTTTCTTTTGTTGTTAGCAAATCCTAAAAGAAAAAAATCCCTAAAAATGCAAATAAATGTAATCATTCTAATTTTGGGTAAAGTATGATATTACAATCACAAAGATTCTTAGAAAACTAAACTCTTAAAAATGTTTCTAATCATACTTCTGAAAGATTACAAAATGATTCTGCTAAATTCAAGGGCAATATTTTTCCAAGTGAACTCCTCTTAAATTTCCAGTGTTAACATACTACAAGTTAAGCTAAGTTTTTAAATTGAATATTTACGAAAATTAAATTCAGTTTAAATAGGTACTTGTTAGATGTGACATGTTTCACGAAACATCTCATGACGACTGAACTTATGAGTAACAACTTGTGAAACAAGCATGTCAACCATAACTTTATGGCAAGTACATTTCTTATAGTTGTTTTCTTCAAATAATGTAAGGGGGATAATTCGGAGGATTTATATAAAAGAAAGGTAAAAAAAAAAAAAAAAAAGAAAAAACTATCTAGCAATGCTTAAAGAACGATAGAAGTAGTTGTGAAGATGATATGTGTAGTTATGTTTCATTTTCAAAAAGAATTAGTCCTTTCAATTAAAAATTTCACAGGATATGCTCCTATCTTGAACACTAGATGCACTTAATAACAAGCAAACTTCAGTCATCTCAAATATAATTAGCAATTAAGGATGCAGATTATATTAAATAATTTCAGTTTTAAATTGACTGTAATCAATAAAAAGCTATATTTTTAAAACTTCTCATTTCCGATGATGGGTTGATAATTGTATTCAAAGCAAAGGGCAGAACTGGGGAAGCTGGAAATTATGCAGCTAAACAGTGAAATCAAGGTTATTTGGTACAATAGCAATAATAGCAGCACACACTTGATTTCCAGCATTTAAGAAAAAAAGAATTTTTTTTTTTTTAAAAGTCAGTAAATGCTGCACAAATCCAGTTAGTTTCAAAATGTAAGTTCTGCTAGATGTAACAATTAGATTTCAAATCTACACTGATAATCATATGAGATACTTTTGGAAGAAGAAAAAAAATCTCAAAATTACATGCAATGTTTTTTTTGTTAAACATTAATTGCATTGGGTTTTTGCTTGTTCATGCTGACCAGGCATTTTTTGTACAAAAGCCAACTGGTTAAGTGGCTTGTTCAAACAAACACAGATGAGGATTACAGAAGTACTATTCATGTGCCTTTGTGTTACACAGATAATAGTCATTGAACATGTTTTTTTTTAATTTTATTGTAGTGCACATGAGTATTTCTCTCATGATATTAACTGGTCAATACGTAAATATCAATTAAACAGAATAAACTTTAGCTAACCAATAACTTACAATTACTATGTGAAAACTTACTTTTAATCAAACATGAAGATTGGATGGTACACATATATCGCTCTATATGAATCAGAGGAAGACTTGATGCATTTGTCACAGTCAGTGTTCAAATAAGACGGTACTGGACAAGTATAACTCACAAGATTATAAATACAACAAAAATAAGATAAACAAATATAAATGAAATGAGCTTTTCCAATGTCAATTTCACAAACTTTTGTTTGCAGCAATTTGAATGGAAGAAAATCTTTTCAGAATCATTTAAAATTCAAACAAGTATATACATAAATACTTTGTGTGCATCATTTCTAAACACTAACTAGACAATTACATGAACAACAGTAGCTCTAAAAATATTATATTTGTAAATCACCATGTCTGGACATTTTTCCTTCAGGAAAATAGTCCTTTATCAGATAGGAAAAGTTTTTGCAAATTTTTAGTGTAAAAGAATTGTAGAATATTTTTTAAATATTTTTCTCCCTTTGCATTCAAAGTTTAAATGGTCTTTGAAGAAATTCAAATTGGTAACATTATTATAATGAAATGAAAAGAATAGTTTCCAAATCAAAAGCAAACAGTGAAATTTAGATTGCATCTCTAAAACTGGACACAAACATTAACAACAACAAATACTGGGAAATTTAAAGAGTATAGAGATTAAAGTGTAGTAAAATAATACTACCTCAGATGTGGAGAGTCTGACAAGAACATTCCACCAAGCAGACAATAGCCATGCTTGTTAAAAATTAGTCATAGCAATGACACAACCTACAAGTCACTATACAAATCTCACAGACAGAAGAAGGATGAAAATATACAATTTCCTACAGTTCAAAAACCAAATTTTTAAAAATGCTTAAAATCTTTATTTTATCAGAATCTGAATTATTACATAGAAGGAAACAGTTGTTCCTTTAATGTTTAGGATTCATCCCTTCAGTGAACAATCTTTTTTGAAAAGAGGACAGGATGTAGAGGGAAGTGATGTTTAAAAGATAATGGTGGGATTTATTTTCCAGGTAAATGTGATAAAATATTTTAAAAATCAAAATCAGTAAATATAAATAAATGAATAAGAAAAAAGAGAAATGAAAAATACACCCATCATATTTGAAGAGCATGCATTGATATGGGAAAAATCTATTTTGCAATTCTACAACACCAACAAAACAAATAAAATCTCACATTTTACACACAATTTGAAAATGTGCATCTAACTATGGTCAGCAGTTCAAATCTTTAATTTTTGTAATCTGTAGAACATGTTGGTGTGTGGCAAGAAAAAAAAAGGATAGGAGTTGAAAAATAGAGTGAAATGCAAAGAATGTGAATATGTACTTGAAAAATGAAGAGTGATGGGAAACAAATTAATGTGATGAGAAGAAAGCTGATTTAGCATGAATAATGAGAAGCAAACAAATGAAAGAGTCTAAAAAGCTATAGCAGAAATTAATAATTAAGATTATCTTACCTCTTCCTGTCTTTTTTTCCTTTCAGCCTCTTCACGTTCCTCTTCTTCCTACACAACAAAGTTTTTATCATCTTTATAGTTAATGGACATAACATTTCATTTGGTTTGATAAACAGTCATACTTACCTCTAAATCATCAAGTAAATCAAGTTAAGTTTATGAATCTGGATAATTCATGTGCAATTTAAGTTTAACAATTTTAGCATTAAAATAGTTGGCATTAAAGATTAATGAGAATTTTATGTCAGACATTTTTCTTAAATCAGATTAACATTATTTCCATAATAAACATTTTAATTAAGAATAAATTATTAGGATTATAGTTATATAAGCAAATATCAGTGAAACATTCTACCCAGCCGTCTGTACAGGCACAAGAATTTTCACTTGAAGATATTTTACTGTTACTGAGAATAACAAATGAGATGTACAAACCAGCTGGAACTGACATCTGAAGTAAAAAGTCTCAAGAATAAGTGACAAAAAATTTTACATTTCCAGCAAATTTATCTTTAGACATGTAATTGAACAATGCTGTTTAAGAAAACTGCATTAGAAAACATTTGTTAAAAATAAGAAATCATGTATATTTACTATCAATTAAGTTTGGAAAGTTCCAAGATATTCAGAATTTTACTTTTGTTTTTCTATTTAAAAAGGCTACATTAATGCCAGAATATTCCAATGATAAAACGATGCAGAGTTTATCTTGATTTACAAAGCTCAAACAGTTTAATTAGCCTTTTATTAGACAGTAATGAAAATGCAATTTTCTTGAAAAGCATTGATAATCTGACTGACTTTTGAAGCCCACAGAAAAAAAAAAGCAATAAATAGAAAAAAAAAACCTTAACAGATGATATAAATATGATAATCATCTAAGAGATTATCCTTGTAACTAATAAGTAGAGAAAATAGTCTTCATGAGACAATGGAATGAACCTTTCTGATATTATTTCTACAATAGCATGCAAACATGCATAAACAAAAATATTTGAAACATGCAGAGACCTACAAATCTTACAGGACTGTTTTTTTTTCATTATTACTTATGTGGTAATAATAAATGGATAAATTACATAAGTGATAAATAGAATACAAAAAAGAAAATTGTTTGTGGGCATTTGAACTGAATGATAAAAACATAGAACATCTGAGGATCAACCAGATGTGTGCAGTATTAAGATTATTTAGAATCATGAAATAAGTTTCTGACATGCAGTGGAATCAATTAATTTAAATAGTAATCAATCTTGATAGGTCAGAATATGAAGATATTTTACAGCATATTTATAGTAAATAAAGTTAACTGTAAACCACAAACACTTTAGTGAACAAAACTGGATAAATACAAATTGCATAGCAGAATTTATTTTAAGTATTCAGAAAAATCTTAACATGACAGTTTTGAGCTGATCTAAATTTAAAGAATTTATTGAACAAAAAGATCAGATTTTTAAGTAAAATGCATACACGGTCTATTGTTATCCCCCCCCGACCTCCCCGAAAAAAAGTTTATTCTTAATTCTGATTACAAAGCAATAACTCTTGGTTTGGAAATTACCTTTTGAAAATATAAAAGAAGAAAATTCAATAATTGGGGGTTAAAAAAGCCAAACAATATTTTTATATTCCAAACTATCAATATAATTGTGTACAAATGACCTTTTTTAATCCAGCTGAAAGTGATTTATAAAAACAATTGATATTCTATTAGATGTATTCATGCAAGTAGCAAACTAATTTTATTGATTATTCAATAAGTTACATAATTAAATTTAGTTAAATTTTAGTCTATTGAAATGAATAGAATGTTGCAGCTGCAAGAAACCTTTAATAATACTGGTTTACAAAGAAATTTAGGCAAGCATAAAAATAGGTGTGCTAACCTAATTTTTGGGGTGCTGATTTCAGATATGAAATCCATTTTCAGTTTTTAAGACATACATATATGTAAAATTTATACATGTACATGCATTCAAGACTGCCAGTTGTGTCCTATTTAGGACATTGTATTGTCTTTTTTATTAATTTTAAATTTTAGGAATTTTTTTTTTTTTTTAAATGATAAAGGGCCATCTATGCTACACTTAACTGTAGTGAAATGAAATCCTCTTTAAATTCGAATGCTCAGTACACAGGTACATAGCCATATATATTTCCATATCTTTGTAAGCTAATACACATCTCTACAATAGCTTCAATCATTTCAAAACGCTGAGGACGTATCAACAAGGCAAATTCATTCTGTGCCTATATGTGTGGAGAATTCATGACAATTGCACAGCTCCAAACAATTACTTCTCTCCCAAGAAATGCTTACTTTGATTATTTTGACTGGAGATCAGGACAAATCCTGGGCTCCACACAATGTTGTAAACCCTGTTACAATGGATTAAGTGCATACTTTCATGGAAAGAAAGCAGCCTTCAACTTTTTTGTCCCGATGGTCTAGAGAGAGAGAGTAATGAAGCTATGTAGATGATTGTTATTTTTGTCTAACAAATACAAATGGCTTCAATGCTGCTTAAAAAAAAAAAGAAAAGAAAAAAGAAAAAAAAAGGAATATCCCAGATTCCTTATTCCTTCATCATACAAAAATTTGCCTTCAGAGGAAATTTCTGCCAAGTCGGTCTCTTCTAAAGACAACATCATTGTTTATTCAGGAGCAAGTGGCAGTTAGCCCATCTGGATCATCCAGGAGGACTTTGCCGATTTTGTACCTATCTAAGAATAAGAACTCCTAGTATCCCAGCTTATGCAGTGGAACCTGGTCACAGCAGATGTAAGGATCACCAGTTTCAGGACACAAAACAAGTATTTCACCTCATTCTTTGACAAGGAAAACAGGTTGTACTACTGCAGAGCTTCTTATCTTAAATGAACTGAGAGCATGAAAAGCATTTAAGTCAGTCTGCCATGGTTTCCTTGGTAATACACAGGTACCAGATTACCAAGAGTGTATTGAATTGTTACAAGTTTATGAGGTTACGGAATGCCGAATGTCACTCAAAATTCACTTTCTCCACTCCCACAGCTAACTTCTTCCATTTGTACCTCAGAGCAGTGAGTGATGACTATGGAGAAAGGTTCCACCAAAATATTAGTAAGATGGAAAGAAACTACCAAAGCAAGTAGAACCACAGCATGATAGAGGACTTCTACTGGATACTCCTGTGTGATATACTGGATGCAAAGTACGACATCATAAAAAAAAGAACAACTTACATAGTCTGTTGTACTATGATGTTTATGTAGGATATTATTCAAGTAATTTAGTTCCATCAGTGCTCTGTATCTATGCTATTTTTTGTAATATGCCTTTGTAATAGATAAGATGTGAAAGCTAAAGAAGTAGAAGTAATAGAGCAAAACTGTTCAGAAATTTTAATTCAGCCCATGAAAATTAGTAAAAAACACCTATTTACAGACTTGCCTCAGAGAAAAACAATTTTTTGTAAACCCATGTAGTCAGAATAATTCTTGTTTTGTATATTGCCTTAAAATAAGTTTGTTTACTTTTATATGGTTATGAATTGAATTTTTCAGATTGTCATTTTAGTAATCATATCATTTATGCAATGCAAAGCAGAACAGATACAAAAGTTACTTGACTGGAAAGAGTAAAACCTGCATAATTTCATTTTGCTACATTTTTTCAAAAAAGGTTTTAACACTAATCTCTGAAAAATATTCTCAGGATTCAAAATGTAAGAATTATGCAAATTCTACATTATTTATAAAATTTGATTCCTGTCAAGATAAAAGAAAACAGAAACAAAATGCACTTACATGAAAATCATTCAATTTAAATTGACTTTCATTCAAGGAATATGTTGAAGCAAGTGAATGATGGCCAGTGATGGCTGCATCTTTGGTCAAGTGGTTAATAGAATCACATGAATTATGGAATGTTGGATTTTTCAAAGCATGCATTTGGGTAGGTGAAATGAGTTCAGGCTGTGACCATAGTGAAGTGTTCTTTAGTGGAGTAATTTGTTTGGAAGTCTTTTCTCTTAATTTTCTGTTTGCAGCAGAAACAGTGGAATGTTTTGGTTCTTTATCAGTAGAAGACACAGGTGGCCATCTTCCAGATATTGGAGCAGCAGTGATATGGTTGGCTCTTGGATTTGTTGTTGGAATACCAGTAAGGTCTTTTGAGTTGAGTTTCTGAGCTATGGCTGACGAGATGCTTTCTCGAGCAGTTTGTTTGGGATCAGCAGGTGGTGGCCATCGAGAGAGGACATCACGTTTGATTTCTGTTCTATTTGCATTAGTCTGATCAAAAGAATAGTGGGTAAGAGATTCTGGTACTTTAGTTTTAAAGATTTCAGCTTTATATGCACAAGGTGAACATTTGACAACACTTTTCATACCAACAAGAGGCTTATCCTGAGAGGAAGAATTTGGATCATTTGTAGCTGAAGAAAGATATTTTTCAGACAAATCTTTAACTAGTCTTCCTCTTTCAGGAGGCCATTTACTACAATTATTAATATTTTCTTCAGAGGATTTCTTCTCATTTGCTAATGATGACCGTTTTTCAGGCAAACTAACTGCATTGTGAACTGATATGTTTTTAATGTGAGCACCCGTTGTTGAGGTTTTACCAGTCATTTCAAATTGAATATGAACTTCTTTCGGTTTTTCAACTTTAGAATTAGAGTCTTTCTTAGATAATCCATTGATCACAGGGTGTGTTGAAATTTTAGCAGAACCTATAAAACCCTGGTAAAAGGAAAAAATAAAGGGGGAAAATGGAAGATTATCTGTTTTTTTTAAACAATTTTTTTAGCTGAGATTCACTAAAGAGTAAAAATTTTCTTTTGTGTAGATTTTCAAATATAAATGTGAATTAAAATAAAATTTGTAAATAAGCTTTATAAATTTATTTTTAGCATTTATAGAAAGATTACTTGTATATGAAAGCTTAAAAATCATGATTTGCCGGCTGATAAATTAAACTTGTAAAATCAACTCCTAAAGAAATTCACATTATTGTATCAAATGCTTACTTTGCTGTGTCTTTCATTTTTATTTCGTTTTGGAGGTTCAGTTGTAGGCAAACTACACTCTTCAAACTGCATAGAAAAAGTGAACTAATTATTAAAGAAAAAAAATTTAGGATAACGTTGATATAGAAAATAAGACTAAATTGTTTTTTATTAGGCTGAAATATAACAATATAAAAAAAAAAACGAATACACAACCTTAAATTATTTTAACTATTAAATTCTACAATCTAACATTTCAACTATATTCTTCTAACATTACAGCCAAAATTCTTTTCATTTTAGTTATCAATCAAAACATAAAAATAACCTTAATGTTATTCTGCAGGTCATTATTTGCTTTGTAGATATGACTAACCTACCAGATATGTACAGGTGTCTCATTTCAGAATATGGCCAGCCTAGCTAGTTTATATTGCCAAGCTATCTTAGAAATAAATTTGGCAAACTGGACATCCTCCCACCACAGGCAACTTGTTCTTATTCTCAAGTTAACATACTGCTGCTTGAGTAGGCAAATTTGACTTTTCCTCTTATCTAATAACATAGCTGACAAGCCTCCAAAAATTGTGTATTTTTATTTAGCATTTATGAAAGAATAAATTATTTAATTTTTTTCTTTACTAGGCCAAGAAAAAAAATAACACTGCTTTTTTTCTTTTTTGCACACAGTAAATCTATTTCTTAAAACAAATCTGTCAGATGAATATGCTTACTTTCTTTTGTATATCCTTCAAATTTGATCCTCTGTAAGGTATAAAGTTCTTCACAGGAATGTCAAGTTTTTTGTTAGGCTAAAAATCAAATTAATCTTTGATGAGAATTATTCATGAGTAACAATATTACATAGTTACTTAATTTCAATATTAAAGACTTCAAACAAATTATTCATAAATTTAGCAGTAAAATATTTCACCCTTTTTTTTTTAACAGAGATAGATGCAAAATATCCTTTAATTTTTAAAACTGATACAAAGTTATTTTAATTGCATATGAAAGCAAACTAAAATAAAAAGATCAATAGTTGAAAATATTTCTATATTGTCCTACCTGTTGTACTTCAAACTGGCTGGCATGTACTTTGAAAACATTAACTTTATCAGAATCTGGCAAGGTAGAAGCCTACAGAAGAATTTTGACTAAATAGATAAGTTAACAGCTCTAAAGAGTAGAAACAAATTTTTAAAACATCAAATTAAAATTCTTAAGGATTAAGATAGTATTTTCCTTGTTTTGGGATTTATTTTAAAATTAGTTACTTAACATGTAACATTGTGGTTTATGATGATAAACAGTAACATTCCAAAACAAAAGCCTGAGATAAAGTCACATTTATCCTTCTAATTCATGATTGTATTAAACTGTCTTGATATGCAAACTTTCCATAAAGGTATTCAGATAAAGAATTATATATGTAAACTAAAATGAATTATTTTAGGAAAGTTATCTAAATTGTCTTTTTCTTATACAGAAGAGATACTTATTAAATGTATAAATAAAAACACTGAGAAACCATCACATAAATTATTAATATATAAAAATAACTTTACTGAGAGAGAGAGAGAGAACTGAAGTGTCAAATTGCTCACCCTTTTAGTGTAAGTTTCTCCTTTTTTGACAGAATACCCATCCTCAACACTATCATTTTCATGGGCAATGAGAGTACTTGGTGAGCATCTGTCATTATCTGTACTATCTTCTAGAGAACCATCGGTGTGGGAGTCATAAACATCCTCTCTACTAGAGGATAAATAACTCCTGCTTTCAGATTCTATGTCTTTATTATCCAAAAACCAGGGACTGCTTCGAGTGTCTAAAGAAGTATCAGACTTCAGTTGTTCATCATCAACATCATTATCTGTGTCACCACTCTCTTCATCTTCCACTGTATTTCCATTGTAATAGGGATGTGAAGATTGGATAGAAAATTCTGCTGGTTTCTTTTCACAGGGTTGTGAAAAATCTTCATGAATCTGTTAACATGCAAAAGGGTAACATGCAAAAGGGTAACATGCAAAAATGACATTCTACTTGTAAAAAGAAATATTTAATCTGTTCTTTCAAACTGAAATTATTCACAGCACGCAATAGGGAAAAAAAAGAACACACATCCAAATGAGAAACAAGATTAAAAAAATTAGTCACGTACATGCAGGCATAACTACTATTATAATAGAAAAGATATAACTAGGAATAACTAAAAATATATTAGATGGCAGTAGTCATCAATTACAAAACAATGTAGCAACTATCTTTATAATCAAAGTTTCATAATTTTGTAAGTAAATCAAATAACATTCTTTTCATTTTCATGTCATTTTTCAGTACATTGTCAAAATCATTCAGCTAATTTTCATATCAAGTTTGTAAAATGTGTAATTTCTATTAATTTCAATAATTGTTACTTTAATTTTTGAATTCATATATTTTTCATTAAAAGCTCAGACAAAGCATGAAATGCAGAAACCTAAGTAGCTTTGAAAAACTATATATTTTTCTAAAGCTGACAAGATTTCACCATTTTAGAAAATTACAAGACATCTTTACAAAAAACTCCATGCTTTATTGATTAGAAATGTTGAAGAGTTCCAGGTAGCAATCAATAAGCACAAGCATTAAATAAACCCAATTTATAATATGTATACATGTAAAGCACTATTATACACAAATAAATTAATTCATTATGTATATATATATATATATATATATATATATATATATATATATATATATATAGCATCCTCTTATATTTGGAAAATCTCTTAATGAGCATAGTTGTCAAAGCTTGTGCCAGATCCATAACAGTATGAAGGTATATTTCTTTCTTGTCAAGTACATAACTGGCATGTAACAATATGATTAGGCTGACAGTTATAGCCTGCTTCTTACCTAGACATATCTATATCATTTTACCAAAATCAGTATACTATTTTTATCTGCGGTGGAATACAGCAATAGTAATGCAAAAAGACTTCTACTTGGAGAACTTACATGAACCAATGAGAAAAATAGTAACATTCATATTCCAATAGACTTTGTAAGTTTTCTTTTCCAAAGAACTCTTCAACAAAACTGATATGACTTACAATTAAAACATGCATTTCACATAGAAAAGTAAGACATGTTACTTTTTAGTCTTTCCCAAGCCCCAGCTGGTATGTATGTTTGTATGCGTGCATGTGTTAGATATATGATAGATCTCACACATGTATGAGAAGGTGCTAAAAAGTTCTCAGCCTGACCCACTTTTCAAAATCTGACCAAAATACTAAACATCAGATTTGTTTTGGGAAAAGCTTTGTGGTCAGCTGAGAACTTTTCAGCACTCCCTCATACAAATACATGCAGACATACAACCAAGTGGTAGATTAAAAGGTGTTCTCACTAACAATGAATATGTTCATAATTCTTTTTTTTGAACTTACTAAGGAGGCCAAAGAAAACAATTAGGAAAAATAATAAATAATGATCATTTAGATCAAACTATTATTTAAAAACTAACAGATTAAAAATGCTACTATAGCATCAGAAAATATATATTTTTTAAAAAAATTGTAAATAACTAATCACTAACAACAATATGAACAATATGCAGTTGAAATTATCACAATATATATATATATATATCCCCCAAAAGAATAAATTAAAACACCTTCGAATCAACCAATTGTGTAAGTAAACACACAATTAAACAATCCCTCACTTACCTCATTGTAGTTAAATCCATATAATATATATATTGATCCAAGGTACAATTATGTAGTTGAACCAACAAAAGGATATACTTACGGCCATAGTGGTAAAGTGATTGAGAAGGAAAAATCAGAAGACAGGTAACCCCTCTTTAACTACTTGTAGTCAAGCTCCTCTGGGAGGTACAGGTACTGCACTAGGGTTTAAATAGCAAAATGCTACTGCTAGTCTTATAAGACATGCAGGTTTCCTATTATTTGGCTATAAGCCAAAGTCTTATGATTGCTTAGGTATCAGTTATGGGCACTCAGCCAGGATCATGTGACATGACTCCCCATTCGGCATGTAAAAGCAGTTACCCTCAAGAGTAATCCACACCTTGGTTATGTGTGGCAGGGCAGATGGGGTAGAGCAGGATTATAGTAGCATCAGTTTCTAGTGTGCTTGTTGAGAGAGAGGGAGAGAAGGAGAGAGCTATTAGCACTGCATTTTAGCCATCCAGGCCAGTTGGTTAGCAGAAAAAAAAGAAAATTTTTAATTCTCGCCCTCCCCCATATACTACTTCCTTTTTCTTACAAGTAATGCTGAACACTAGAAATAAATCAGACCAGAAATATCCCACCAAAGAAATATGAGAGTTTCAGCATTCCTGCACCAGATCTTCCTTAGTATTTTCAGCAACAAGAAACATTATACAGATTCACCGCCCTCTGTACTATAGTAACAATTAACTTGGCCTTTCTTTCGGCTTGTTTACTGGCAAGCACTCAACCAAAAAGTTCAGAAACTGATATTTTATTGCGTTAATAGAATTTAAGTAAAGCAGCATCTGACCTAACATTATTTCTCTGACCTTCTTTGATTAAGCCGAGATTAATGAAAGTTACTTCTAAGCAACAAATAAATCACAATACAAGCACAAATCTTGCTAATATTTGTTAATTTATTTTCATTCACACCTTCAGAATATCTCAACAACTAAGTGCAGTAAAAGGAAAGCATACTAAAAACAAAGTTAGCTGAGGTTCATTATAGCTTAAGTTTGGTTTTATTCTAAAAAGGAGATTCCTGGTAAGAAAATATAAATTGAACAATGAGTAACAAAATTGGAAACTAGGTTGAAAGACATCAAAAGTCAGTCAAATACTTCATGTTTATACAAATACATCAAAATAAAAATTAGGCCAGGTAGAATTTAAAAATTTGAACTGTGGAAACATCAACACCAACAGAGTTTGCATGTAAAGCTTAAATTGGCATTATCTTTAAAATTTATTTTTCATTATTAATGATGGAAAAAAGAATGTGATTTCAACTTTTAGATTTATCATAAGAATTCAGGAAAAATTTACAAAATATATTCACAATTATTCATAGAGATAAAAGGTAGGGTATATTTGTTAACCTTGTTTTAGCATACTGCTTATGTAGAATAGGTATTTTTATTATCTCTAAAAGCTGTGAGGCTCCTTATATTACAAATTAATGGAGATGCTGTGAGGATAATTTGCAAGGCACCAGCAAGCAGAACCTTTTGAATTTCTAAATGTTAGAGGTAAACTTCAAATATTAAGAATATCTAGTGGCACTTATAGCAAACAACCTGATAACAGTAAGAATAAGCAAAGCATAGCAGTGGTATTAGTTACACTCTTCACTGGCTGAAACAATATACCACCACACCCAGTAGGTAGTAACAGTCAATTGAAAGAGTTTGACACTAGCATGTAGTATGGGATTCTTACTAAATCAAACACTGCTATATTACTAATCTAACAGAAAGAATAAATATTGTCAGTATCGTGATGTCTGTTTACAAATATTAAAAAAATTGTAAGAATATTTTTAGACAAAACAAACAAAAAACAAAAAAAAAAAAAAACAAATGAAAATGGTAAAACCATCTTAAAAGATGAAAATAATTCTTGAGAACCTACTTGTAAACAGGTGTTGAGAATTTGGATATTTTAGCATTTATTCAAATAAACTTCAGAAAAAAACTAATAGTCATTAATTGGCAGAAATTTTACAAGCATGCGCACAGAGAAAAAAGCTTTTGCAAATTAAAAGATTCAAATACAATGAGAACATTCTTATCCATTCAGTATTGAAGCTAATATTAACATATTAAATGAATAACTGATTAAGATAAGTTTAAGCCCAGAAACTGTTATTTCTTTTTCTGTACTATCTAAAATGTAATTTGATCTTATCATTGCAACATTCCAAGAATAATAGCTTGGCTGGAACAGAGATCAAAGAATGGATCAAACATTGCCCTGCTCCCTACAACAAAAAAATAAAATATACTATTTTTTTCTGCTAAAAGTAATAAACACCATTCTAAAAATTATGAAACTTATATTAAGTTTACAAGTTATAAATTATTCAATTAATAGTATTAAAACTGATCGCAGATTAAGGAGAATTTTATTTAATATATGATAAATTTCAATTACAAAAATGCAAACAATAATTTTGGAAATAATTATGGCATTGGGTTAAAAATAATTCTTAATGTAAAGCAATTTATATGCTAGTATGATTTTTGTTTGTTTCAAGCAAAAGTTGTGTGGGATATTTAGCGTACCATAAATATAACCCACACCAATTTAACCACTCACTATTAACAAATGTACTGCAGCTGATGGTAAGAAACAAAAACTAGTTAGCAGAACATAATGAGAGAATTAAAATTACTCTATAATATCAAGAAAAGTAGATGTAAACATTTCTTAATCATTTAATTTGAAAGATAAATAATTATGAATAGGTTAAAAAAGTTTTCAGAATAGTTAATAATAAAAGACATTGCTTCATTATTAAATATTTTAATATTTTTAAAAAAAAAAAAAAAAAACAAAAAAAAAACAGGAACAAGATGATTCAATAACAGTGAATTATATTATGAGTAAACAAACAACATAACCCCTACTTAAAAACAACAAGAAAGCAGCCTTGGCAAAATGATGTTAATGATAGCAAATTTTGACAACTGGTACTTGCAACCTATCAGACAGAAGATACTAAACTGAGTGTGGGTGTGAATGTTTGAGCACAAAACAACTTCGTCTCAAGGATCAGATCAATTTCAACTTAATATTTTTAGAAAGATGTCACACTTGCCTATCTTAAAGACCACCTTTCTAAATAAATAAGCCTGTAATTCTATAGCAGAAATATAACAAGAATAATATTTACCTAGCTAACTACAAGACCTCAAGTAAATAGTTGTGATTATAATCCCATAGAGAACCAAGATGCAGAATGAGCATATCCTTATTTAAGCATAAGCCATAATAACAACACAATAACTTTGAACTCAAATGTTAGATAAGTATTAGTTCTTACAAAATTTAGCAAGATGGAAACAACTGACCAAGAAAAATTGGTTTTCATTTTTATAAATCATATTCTACATAAGGTACATTAGTACAAGATTAAAATATTGAGAAAAAATAAGAGAATCTCTTCTAGTAGATGAATATCATTGATAGAAGACAGATTAACAACAAAGAAGATAATCTTTACCTTTATCAAGAAACTAATTTACTTCAGGTAAAATTTACACACACTTTGATATTCATTAACATATACAAATTATAAAATATTTCATGAAGATGATATAATTTGAACACACATGATAGTCTTGTTCAAACATGATCAATTTATTATTTCTTGAGTATTTACTACTAATTTGAAACTTTAACTAAGTTTAATTTTACTAGAGTGAATTTGTAGAATCACAGTTGAATAGATTCACCACTTAGATTACAAAAATTTTTGCCTTTGCACCCCCACTAGAACGATATATAGCACAAAGCTATATTTTAAGCGGGAATCCCATACATACATAGGTTTAGTAACAAAAATGATTGTTTCCCCTCAGTAATTCCTTTTTGAGATACTTCAGGAGTATCATTCACAGGATGGGTTGGTAAAAGCACAGATGAGCTGGGAAAGACATCAATGTCTAGTTTTGAAGATTTTATTCTCATTGACAGCCTCTTAATTTTTCTGTGGATATCCCTCTTTTGGTTAAGCAATCAGTAATACGTTGAGATATAGTTGTCCCTGCTATGCACATTCTAGTCTTGCATATCTTTAATTACAGTAAAATCTATTATCAACCTTTTATCTTCCACATTTTCTTTTCAAAGAACTCAATGATTCCATAAAACCTTCAACAAAAAACAAAACAAAACTTTATACCATCGTGGATTACTATTTCTATGGATTAATCATTTTTTTTTAACAGATCCTCTTTAGTCACTGTTGTAGGAAGCATTCAGATTCCAATTGCCAAAAGGTAATGTCTGATTTAGTTGCCCAATTCACAACCTGTAGTTTTTCTTCTGATTCTGACAATTTGCTTGTTTTTCTGAAGAGCTCATTGGTAACTTATCACAATATATGACAGAGATGATACATTTTTTAGTTTACCCAATGTCAAATTTGTAGAAATGATAAGCCTCACACATTTAAAAGATGTTGATGCAGGCTTCCAATGAAGATGATGCTTCTCCACTTATCATTAACACTGGTATTAGCCCAAATAAAATCATTCACATAAATAAGAATTATTCCCTGAAATTTACCATTATTGTAGAGCGAAAATAGGAAATTGTATCAAAAATGCATTTTAACAGAAAGAGATATTAATTCATTTTTGATTTATATACCATGCTCTAATTGTATCACATAATACATATTCCTTTAAAAAAAATTATGATTTCTGAGGTAAATTTCTTGTCCAACTTTGCAAATATGCAGCTTTTACAGCTAGAGTATAACATACCCAAAGTTAGAAACCAAAGAATGTATCATATAGCTTGACTCTTGGAAAATATTTGCAGACATTGGGTGTATCTTTCACCTATTGTTACATTACTATTTTCACCTATCTTTCGCCTATTGTTATAAGACAGGGTTTTTGTCATTATTACACCATCTTTCACTATTATATGTCATTACTTTCAGACTAATATACTCACATACTAGTCTTAACTTGTACTCTTTGGCTTTCTTTGGGCACCTCAGTGTGGTGTAATGGTTAGCAAGCTTGTTTCGCTAGATTAGTTACGACAAAATTGAGTTTGATTCTCACTAAGTGCCCCCATACTTTTGGCCTTGTGCCACGTCTAAGCTACGCTTAGAAAATTACTTCTTTGGCCTTCTTCTGATGTCTGCCATTATACTTGGTAACCTTGTCATCATTTTGAACTGAACCCTTATAGATTGTTGTTGTTCCCCTTTCTATACTTGAGAACATTTCATCTCACTTAATACTCATTCTTATGCACCTTTTGTGTTGCTTCTACTGAATTGGATGCAGGGAGTATACTACAAAACCCATGTACTGAACACACAATTGCCAGGAAATGTTTTAAGCAATGTTTTTATTCATTTGGCCATGTGTTTCTTGGACAATCTAGCTATGTAATTTCAAAGCCTTAAAGCTAATGTCTGTATTCAGTAGAATTTTCAGAAGTGTCTTTACTTTCTTAATCAAAGGCTCTCAGATGGTATTCATCTTCATGTTAGGCCTACTGAGATTATCAAAGCCTAATCCTTCATTGTTGTCTGCCTTCATTCAACAAGAGGTTAATGATCACCTCCATGCATGATCAGCCATGTCTAGTTTCAATGTCTCTCCCCAAACTACAACCTTTGGATATTCCTCTACCCTTACTTGTGAGGGCAGCTGCTCTTTCCATTGTATTCTGACTCCAAGTGCATAGGATAGAATTAATGAAGATGAGTAACACTGGTGACTCTTAACTGATATTAGTTATTTCGTTTAAGCATGGAATGCAGAATGAGAACAATGTACCTCCAGTTGATTGAATAAAGTCTTTGTTTAAAAATTCTGAGGAGGTTACCAAGCATGGCAACAGACACAAAGAAAGCCAAAGGATAGAATGGCTGAAATGTATGCATAACAATGAAGAGGAGTATACTTATCCAAAAGTAAAAGGTATATAATAATGATAATTCTTCATATAAAAAACTTTGATATAAATTATCATTTTTTCTATCTTCAGACAATCCATTTTATAGATTCTAAACTGGATTTTCCACATTATCAATTCAGTTTTTAAATTAATTTTCCTTGTAGCTATAATTTCATCTGTGTTAAACATTGGTATTTCTTTCTCATTTCTTTCACTTTGGTAAATTTACTAAAATGAAACTAACTAGTACAGATAGCAGAATCACATTTCACATTATAAGTGTTTATATTTGTCAGTAGCTTTACCAGCACTACTCAGTATCCTGCCAGAAAAATAGTCACCAGTTTATTCTTTAAAAAATGTTATCCAGCTGTCATTATTTTCCTTCAACAATTTTTTTTTTAATTTCCTTCCAATTCTTTAACTTGAACTAAATTATCATTCACATTCTTATCATTAATACCACCAGAAGCCTGCTCCATGTTGTCTTCATTTCCAGCAGGAGCTTAATGATTGCAACCACCATTGTTATTCTCTTCTTGATCCTGTACTTTTGAATTGTTCTCTTTGCATTTATGATTCAATTTTATAAGAGTAAATTTGTAAAATCACAGTAACAAGGGTTCAGACAGATTACAAATATCCCTTCAAGACAGAACACTCTAGCCAATTTAAACAGTTTCATTGCAAGAATTAATTCACAAAGTGAGGAACCTTTATTTTTGGAAAGCTCTATTAAAGATGATATTGAACATTCTCTACAGAAGTATTCATAAGAGAGAGACAAATATTAATTAACTTTAAATTACAAATAAACTAATTAAAAGAAATACTTTCATATTCTGCTTGTTCATATACACAAATAAGAGTTTCGTATCAAACTGACAAAGGTAATAATAAATTTGTTAACACATTAAAATTTAAGATGAGTATAAATTTAAGTGACTTCATAAAATATTCAGTAATTATTATTAATGAAATACCATTATTGCCTTCAAGAAATACTGTTATTTACGAATATACAAGGTATATTTATATATTTTAAGCAAAACATTTGTTCTGCTCATATTAACACAGTATCTAATTTATTTATTTTTCATTTCATATGTAACCTCAAGCACTTAATTGTCAAGAAATATTAAATTCTTGTCAGTGTAAAAGGTTAAGAAAATTACATTCTAAACTATTTCTATTTTTAATAATAATCATGCAAATCTATGTGATTTTAAGGTTTCCACAAATTCAAGAAAAATTTTAAAGGGAAAACTTACACGTTTGCGTCTTTCTTCTGCTTCTCTCTTTTTTCGCTCTGCCTCTTCTGCTTTCTGCTTTTCTTCTTCAATTTTCCTTTTCTCAGCTTCCTCAGCAGCCCGTTTCTCGTCCTCTATTTTCCGGAGAGCCTCCTCGGCTTCACGTTTTTCTCGTTCTTCTTCCTCTCTCCTTCGTCGTTCCTAAGATAGAGGAAAAGTAGTTTTACTGCACAAAGTATTCTTCATCTTGTTAAATTCCAAAATTTACGGTAGTTTCAGATGATAATAGCTTACATTAAATATTAAGAATGTTTCTCCCCTCCACACACACACACTTTTTTGCAGTAGACAAGCAAAATTTTGAATAGTGTAAAAATAATTGTCAATGTTAAAAATGTTTGTAGATGAAAAAAAAATAAATCTAATAGACAAAAATTTAGAATATATTATAAATTTAGTCAACGGTAACTCAATGGCTTAACATCCAATTCAAGATTCAAATAGTTTAATGCATTTTGTAACTTAGCAAAAAAGCTCTATTTAGAATTTTATGGTCGTTTTTCTTTTTTTCTAGTAATATGCAGGAAATAAATGAGGCAATATTTAGATTTTTAGTGGCATTCCAACCTGCCTAAATTTAGAATAAATGTTCTTTTTATACTAAATATTTTCATTAAACAATTTTCATTTCTCTCACACACAAAATTCTTGTATATGCTATTAAAACCTATTAATACTCAATTTATTAGAAAATAAAAATAAAATTTATTTTAAAATACTAGCAGGTGGCTTGAAAAAAAAAAAAAAAAAAAAAGTCAGAGTTGGTAAAGTTTTTTTTTTTTCTTAATCTGTCAGTTGAGAAAATAATTACTCATCTCATGAATCAATGTTTTACAAGTATGACAAATATAACACTTAATGAAAAAAAAAAAAATGAAACAGTTGATTCTTTGAAATTGAAGTGAAAATAATAGATTACTTTTAGTATATTTAAAAGAATTTCTTCAGACTTTAGATAATTTTCCTTAAAATGGTACAAAATCTTTTAAAAATAATTATCAAATATTTGCCAGAATCTGAAAAATCTTAATTTGAAAATTGAAATTATAGATATATATTTTCAAATATTTGACAGTATTTTTTTTTAGAGTGGTGGTGGGGATTCCAATTTTTATTTATTCAAAATAATAATCAATGAATTATTCCTTTCATCAATTAAGAAATCTTGATTTTAGCTTATGTTGTTTAGTATTAACTATTAGTGAAATTTATTATATTTAATAATATATATATATATATATATATATATATATATATATATATATATATATAACCTTAGCTTGATTGTAAAAGATCATATATATATGACATTTAGAAAATATTTTCTTAAAAATTTGCCTAGAAAGAGTACACAGATTTTTATTATATAATTAGTTAACAAAACTTGGGAAAGAGTCAGAAGTTAGGGAAATAGCATCCACTATGAACTTCTGGAAAACTTTCTCTTTTAGCTTGAATTTTTGGACAAGATAGACACTGGCAGTGAAAAATGGGTTTATTAGAATCCAAAATGAAGAAAAAATCCTGGACAGCCTTTAACATCACCAACTAAACATCCTCTACTTGGAAGTTCAAAGAGAATTCTTTATTACAAATTTCTGAAATTTGAATAAATTGTTGCTGTAGTAATCAATTGGTTTGTCTAAATGATGTATTAGAAAAAATATTTTTTCTCATTTTCTTACATCATGCTGCAAACAGTCTAACAATTGTGGAGCTGTGATAAGAAATTCTCCAACATGTAACATATTATCCAGATGCATCAACTTTTGACTTATTTCTTTTCATGTAAGACTCTTTGTTTGGTAAACACTTCTAAGACATTTTTGAAAAAAAAAAAAAAAAACTTTGGCAAAGAATTCATGGAATCAAAATTTTCTTGAATAATAGACAATAAATTTTACCTGAATGTTTGCAGAATTTTGAAAGTCACTGAAAATATTTTTATGATTGAATAATGATGCTATAACTTTATGAGTAGAGATTTTGCAAAAAAAAAAATTTTTTTTAAACTTTTACAGTAATTTATATTTTTTTGATAATAAATGTATTTACTTTGGCCCAGAAAAATATCTTCAGTAGAGTCAATTGTTGATCAATAGTAGAAAACATTCTCTCAAGAGAGATATTCTGAACAGTTAAGCTCAATAATGTCAACAGGCTCAATATCATTTTTTTTTTTTTTTTAAAGAAATATGGTGAAATGGAAACTAACCTCGGCCTCTTGTTGTCTTCTCTCCTCCTCAGCAGCTTGACGGGCAGCCTCCTGACAAGAAAAATACAACATTTCTTTTACTACAGAAAAACTGGTATAACATAAGCCTGCAACTAAAATTACTAATCTATTCCTAAGAATCCTTAAGGAAAAAAATATGTATCTTTTTATCTCATATTTTTAATGCATTAACATGATTATAGGTTAAAAACAAGATAATATAGAAATATGATAAGAAATTAATATTAAAACTTATATTGTAAAATTTTAAATACAATGAGTAGCTGAAGAATACTCAGCACAATCAAGAAGCCTTAAGAAAAAAAAAAGTTTGGATTTTAAGAAGTGGATTGAATAGAAAACTTTTCAGCATCTTATATATAAGAAAAAGAGTTTTTAGTAAAACAGTAGAAAATGTATTTTCTGCATCATATATATATATATATATATATATATATATGGTTTCTATCTGGAAGAATTTAATCTGCAGAAAGAGAGGTAAAAATGAAAGTTCTGGAAAAGGTACAAAGCTGAAGACAGAAGGTGAATCAGAGAAAGACCTGTGTAGGGAAAGGTATGATTAAAGCAATAGTCAAGGATTAAAAAGAAGAAAAAGTGGGGAAGACTATGAAAAATAAGAATATGTAAAGAACTGGAGAAAGATGAGAAGTAAGAATAGATCAGGTAAATCCATGCAAAGGAAAGTATAGTGAGTAGATATCAAGGATGGAAATCCTCGAGGAAATCTGCTGGAAAGGAAAGGAAAGAAGTGAAAAAATAGACACGCAGTGATGGAATTTCCACACATTAAAGTAATTAAACTGCAAGCAGATAGGAAATTAAGCTAATAAAGAACGTTCTTATAACAAGTTAAGGCCAAATTCATTACAACAGTACCAAATACCTTATCAAGATTTATTCAATATTAAATATTTTGTAAATGAAAACATACAATGTTATTTTCTTAATTTATTAAAAACATTAAAATCTCCTTTTGTATTCTTGTTGCTCAAATAGTTTCACTTTGCTTGCTTTGGATTTCTCATTAAGTTCAATAAAATTCTTCATAAAAATATCTTTCCATATTAAAGACAGTGATGAAAACAATAGTTAAGAGTAGTAACAATTATAAAAATTCAAATATGATGACAAAATGTCAGAGAAATAATAGGAATTTGAAGGCAAGTAACTAATTATCAGAAAAAAGAGCATTTGTTTAAAACTCTGGCATCATTTTGGAAAAAAAAAAATAAATAAAAAAATAAAAGTTATATATTTTCTTAAATTGCAAGGTATAACAGCTGAAAAAAAAAAATAAAAATAAAAATACTTATTTAAGTGTCTGCTGCAGTTTATAGATTTAGGAAACAAAGCAAAACTATAGATTCTACTGACCAGCAAATAGAATTGAAACTGGAAAGAGCAGCAATTTTAATTTTAGTTATTTGAGGCTTAAATAGACAAATAATATATAAAACTGATAAAATATAGCAATTATTCTTACACAACATATATAAAATTATTTAATATGTATTTCTTTATAAAAACACTAGTTGAAATATGTACATCACTTGTACAGTTTAAATCAGTAAAAATACTGCAAAAATCTTACATTAAGGAAAAGTACATTTTAATGACTGCAACCCTTTGATATACAAAATTCTGCAATTTAAAAAACTTTTAAAGGATATATTCATTAAACAAAAACTGGCTGAGCTAACCATAGTCTAAAATTTAATCAATTTTCCAACAATTCTTTTTCTATCCTTTTAAAATCATTTTAATAATTCAAATAGAAAGTAGTAGATTAGAAAGTTTTACTGGTCAATAGAAAATACTAGAGAATATTTTAATTTTTGATTCACTGCAAGGCCAACATCACACTAGGACAAACCTCAGCTTCCTGCTGCCTACGAGCCTCCTCAGCAGCAGCTGCTGCAGCAGTATCCTGTTAAACCAGAAGAGAAAATCTTTAGTTCACAAAACCATTAAAAAATAAATGAAAACCATATTTCTTTGATAAGCATGTAATCTTTATTTGTCTGCAATCAGAATAAAAATATGAATTAATACTTAACTAGATTGCAAAAAAGAACATTGAAATACTGCTTTAAAAACCCTACAGAATGACAAGTAATGCCTATATCATTTATTGATGCCTTTCCAGCAAAAACTGGCAATGGAGTCCAAAAGTTGAATGAAATATGGAAAATTTGAAGCTTTATTCTGAAAGACTCCAATATTGTGTGGGCAGAATGCTCAAGTACAACATTCCAGTAAAGGGCAATTGGATAGGCAAGTAGGGTGTTGGTAGCAGAAATGGGGAAAAGAATTTTCAAATAGTAGTTGTTATGGCAACATTGGCAGGAGAAGATTAAGCTGCCTTATGCCATTACAGGAACTAATAAAGACAAGAAAGGTTTGAAAAAAAAAAAAAAAAAAAAAAATAGTGAAAAAACTGAGCCCAAAATATGACTTATAACCAGTATTTTTTGAATACAAATTGCATAAATTTAAAGGCAATGATGTTTTTAATACTAATTTTATTTTTCAAGTAATTTTTTTTCATGTTCTTCAAATTCTTAATTTAAGATGGGCCCTGAAAATGTTTTAGTCAAAGAGTACATTTTGTTTATTGGATACAATTAGTAACTAAATTTTGTGATGATTGAAGCAATTCAGCTCTTTCAGTGTAAGCTACTGTTAATAATAATGTTGAAACCTAATCATTGTCTAAACAATGTTTAATAAATGCTGAAAACTTCAAAATCATCAACAAATGAAAAGTTCAAAATATATTGATAGTTAAAGTTCACTAAACTAAAAAGACAAGAATTTAGAAATTTTGCAATTATATAAAACATCTGTTTTTCAAAGAACTACTTTGAAAGCATGCATTACAAGATATGGCAGAGAGTATATACAAACTAAAAAAGAAATTGAATTAATGTATAAAATCCAAGCAATAGAACTTTAATTTTACTATCAATTACAAAATATCTGCAGTTTAGAAATATTTTGATAATAGATTTTTGAATTCAAAAGGAAAACAAAATGAGAGTATAGACCAAATGTTATCAAATAATAAATATGATTTTAATTTAGGAAATTATTCTATTATAGTAACATTATATGGTAAAGTAAAGCAATTTCTAAGCAGTGGCACTAATCTGCATTTGATTTTATACAATATTATTTGATCTTATAAAAGTTGCATTGCTTGGAAAACAAGAAAACATTCTTCTAATATTACAATTATAGATAGACAAGCACATGCTAATGATCTATGATAAGTAGAAGATTGATCTGCAATAGGGAAAAAGCATTGTGCAGTTCTTAAAAATATAAGCAATTCAATTATAAAACAGAATAAAAGAGTTATCTTAAAATCTTAATATCAATCTCATATATGCAAAAACATTTCAGTTTTGTGTAACAAAAAGATAACTCCTTTATTCTTAATTCTGAAGTGCAATATTTTTAATATTAAAATGCTGAACCTTTGTTGTATTATTTTATTGCTGAAGATCATATAAAACAGTCAAAATTAATTTGTAATGGGAAAAAAAGGGTCAAACTGGTAATCAGATTTGTATAATAGAAATTTAAGGATATCAACTGTCAAACTTTACAATCACTAACAAAAGAAAAATGCTATGATGGCCAAGATTTATAAAGTAATTTCTTTTAAATAAAAAGTTCAGCATTTAAAAATATTTGCTAAATAAATATTATAATGTAAAGAAAGAAAAAAAAACATATTTAAAGGAAAATTATATAAAATAAAAAGGTAAAAAGAAAATTATATAGAAAGAAACAGAAAGGACAACCACAAATACAAAATTTATATGTAAACATTAAGGGTTGAAAACAAAGTACAAGAGTATTACACAAATTGTTATTCTTCAAATCTGTTCACTTGACTTTTTGCTCTAAGTAACAAGGCATAATTATTACACTAGCATTTAACTTTACCAGTTCTGATGTATTAAGCACACAAGTCTTATCTGTGGCTAACAAACAGAAATAGCTATATTCTTGCAGTTATTTTTGTAGCATGAAGCATCAGAGATGCTCTAAAATTGTGAGAAATCTAAACCAAACTGCAACATTATACTAAAGTAAACTAGTTTTCTTAGTACTCTTAATTGTACTTTTTTTTAAAATCATTAGTAAATAAAATTAAATTAGAAATTATTACAAATAATAGAAGGACCAATTCATTTAAGGCTCACTAATTAACTCTATAATTTGTAACAAGAAAAATTCAGATAATCTGAGGCAATTATGAATTAAAAAAAAAAAATGATGAAAAATACTTGTAAAGTTTGAAGAGTAGTTGATCAAACAATTAATCCTTAACAATTTATTGTTATTATATATATTTTATACATTATTTTTTTATGAATATACTTATTTAAGCAAATATTCTGTTCTTTAATTAAACAGTGTTAATTACAGTTACTGGCCTGAATTTTTGAGAAATTTTGTAGAAAATATGCATTCTCTGGCAAATGTAATGTTTCCAGGACAGTAAATGTAATTAATACTGTTTAATTAGAGAACAGAGCATTTGCTTAAATAAGTGTATTCATAAAAAAATAATGTATAAACACAAAATATATTAAATATTTGTTGGATTTAATCCATTTCCTACGATATACTGTCATTGTTTGCATTAGGATATGAATACAGAGCAGATATAAATCGAGAAAGATTGGCAAAAATGTGTGTAAAAGCATTAATTCAAGCTTTGTTTAACCAGAAGTTCTGTGGCTGAATGGTTATAGCACACCGGGCTTAATGGTGGTTCTCATAGGATGCAGGTTCGATTCCTGCCAGAGAATTATATATACATGATTTCAACTAACCATTTCTTTCAAGATATTTAGTAGTGCAAGTCAATAGTTTAGATAAATTATTGTAGAAAGAAAAATAAGAAAGAAAAATAAGAAAGAAAAATAAGAAAGAAAAATAAGAAAGAAAAATAAGAAAGAAAAATAAGAAAGAAAAATAAGAAAGAAAAATAAGAAAGAAAAATAAGAAAGAAAAATAAGAAAGAAAAATAAGAAAGAAAAATAAGAAAGAAAAATAAGAAAGAAAAATAAGAAAGAAAAAAAGAAAGAAAAAATAAGAAAGAAAATAAGAAAGAAAAAAGAAAAAAATAAGAAAGAAAAATAAGAAAGAAAAAAATAAGAAAAAAAAAAAGAAAGAAAAATAAGAAAAAAAAATAAGAAAAAAAAATAAGAAAAAGAAAAAAATAAGAAAGAAAAATAAGAAAAAAAATAAGAAAAAAAAATAAGAAAAAAGAAAGAAAAAATAAGAAAGAAAAATAAGAAAGAAAAAAAAGAAAAATAAGAAAAAAAATAAGAAAAAGAAAATAAAAGAAAATAAGAAAGAAAAAAGAAAAAAAATAAGAAAAGAAAAAAATAAGAAAGAAAATAAGAAAGAAAAATAAGAAAGAAAAATAAGAAAGAAAAATAAGAAAGAAAAATAAGAAAGAAAAATAAGAAAGAAGAGGAAGTATAAACAAGAAACAAAGAGAGAAACAAAGAGAGAAACAAAAATAAGAAAATGCACAAGACAAAACAAAACAGTAAAACTTTATATCTTTAACAACTGTGAATTTGGATATTCATAAATTAAATTGTTGTCATATACAACAATTTCCAGAAAATCTTTGATATTCATGATTGTTACAAGATAAAAAGAACAATTTTTAGCAGAGGTGAAAATCAAAACAAAAAATAGCAGATATAGAATATAGGCATAGGTTTTAAGCATTGTAACCACATCACTCTGAAATGTATTTTATAATCCATATAACCAGTGTGCCAATTATATTCTTTCAATACATTGTAAATTTTTTTTTTTTCTAAAACAAAGTTATTTACCAAATGTAAATTTATAAAAAAGAAAACCAAGAAACTTCAAAGTAAAATATAAAAATTTAATTGATGTTTATTTTTTGCAAACAATTAAGTTCAACCTTTTAATTCCTTAAACAGAATGGCATTTCTTATTGAAAGACTTTCATATGGGCACATCTTATCTGCTTATATGGACAAACAATTTCTAACAAACCTCTTGACTTGTGTCCTCAGCAGGTGCCTTAGTGACAAGATGTGAAAAGTAGACGAGAGAGAGAGAGAAAAAAAAAAAGAAACAAACAAACATTAATACCTACATTAAAAACATCACCAGACAAGACAAAGCAAACAATAAAAAAACTAAAATGAAATATATATATATATATATATATATATATATATATATATATATAAATAAATAAGTGTTGACTTCTATGTTCACTTTTATATTTACACACGCTCTATCTCTGATATTGAGCACTTTATCCCATAAATATAGCACACCTTAAGACTATATTTCTTTATATTATATATAGGAAACTTTTCTGTTTGTACTTTTTCTAATGCAAGACAACTAGTCAAAAGAAAAATTAACTACATAAAGAAAAAAAAATACAATTTCTTGAGATAAAAGTATATTGAGCTATTATATTTATTTAATACTTGAAGGATTAGCAATAGAAGTAATGCAGTCACAATTGTTTGCAGGATTTTAATATATATCAAAAGGCTCACAATGATATTCTTTAAAATAGATTTTGAAATTTGAAGCATACTGTAGATTAAATCAAGATAGTCAATAAATGGCTGTTCCATAACAACTTTAATATCCTTTTTTTTTCTTTAAACAATTCTCAACCTTTATAAATTTTGCCAGAAACAAAAGCTAAGTATATCTTTCCAAATCAACATAATTTATCCTTGATATGCAATCCAATTATATGGTAAAAATTAAAGCAGCTTAGTTTAAATTGATAAAACACCCCATATTCTGAATAATAGTTGAATTGGAAAGGTTACATTTGATTCATTCAAAATTTGAGTACCCACACAACTTATTCAACAGGACAAACATGAACAATTTCATAATGGCACACTTATATAGCAAAAACTTTAAAACAATTTCAATAAACAAAAATCTAAGCTGTAGAAATTAGCTTTGATAAAACTGAAAAAGAAAAAAATATTGAGTAGAAAATGAGCAGTTTCATAAATAGCCTGAAATTTAGATGCACCCCAAAACAAGTATACCCAGAGAAACATCAGTGAAGAAACTTTAAAGGGATGCCAGTAAAATGAATATAAGATATTGGCAGGAATTGAGTAGAAGACATTCTTTATAGAATTTTCAACAAGTAATGAGATTGTTGTAATTCTGTCTAGAAAAATAAAAGCAAATTGAATAAGCTAATCATTTTATAAATTCACAGTAATATTGATCTTTGGAAAAGTGACTTTTAGAAAACTTACCTTTTACAGTAAAATAAGTGCTTTTCAGTCAATATAATTGAAAGATTCAGATAAAATAAATTTCATTAAATAAGTTTAAAATTACATCTAATCATCTTAAATATATATATGTACAGGATTTTTAAAAGTATAGTATAATTTTAACTTAATGCAAGAGAAATCTGAAAGAAAAATTGTAGTTTGTTTATTTAAAAAAATTCATTATTAAACATTTATTAGAATTTATTTCTCACTTGTTATTGCTATAATGTTCCAAATGTTGCAGGTTTCTATCTTCTTTAAGTGCTTGTGTTTGGTGATCTTGGTGTCTTAAACCTAACCTTTTATATAATTTACAGAACAGTTCTCATTCCACTGTCCATATTTGAGATCTTGTATCAGTTAACTTTCCCTAATTAATTTGTCTTTGTGACACATACTTCTTCCTTTTTCTACTGAACTATAAAGATACGAATTCCATTGCTGAATCCAAGAAATGAATTTACAACTACTAGGTAACTGCTAAGCCAATCAGATGGTAGAACTTTGGAGTTTCAAACCCAAAGCCTGCACTTTTCTAATCAAAGAGTCCTATATAGTATTCAGTCCTATGCTAAACTTATTGTGGAGGCTATTAGAGACTTGCACAGATTCTTTTAATTGTATTGTTTTTACAATATTATTTTCTTATTATTTTAACTTCATTTCACTTTCCCCTTCATACCTGATCAATGATGTCAGATTTCATAGTCTCCATAGATTACAGTTTTCAATGCTCTTCAAACCTTACTTACAGCTAGTCTAGTCTTTATATCTTTGCTTATAATTGCATGGAATAGTAGACATACACTTATTGGTCATGCTCTCATCTGATGGAGGCTTGGTCCTTGTTAGCTGTAATATTGTCTTACTGACAACAAATCCTCAGAATCTTTCCCAACATGTAAGGTAGACAAGACCATGGCAGTTTTCCAACTATTGTCCTCCCACTTCTGATACATACAGGTGAGTTGTTTAGAAAATCTCTAAAATTACACTACCTGAATGTCCTGTGGGACAATGGTTGAATGGATATAAATTCTGATTATGGCTGAATGGATATAAATGCTGATTAAATGTATGTAGTTACCATGTTCAATCCCTTGATTAGGTGAGGGACATACTTTAGTTCAAACAAAAAAATAGGAAAAATTAACTGATATAAGATACCATATCATGCAAACTAAACTGGATTGAATAAAGTTCCCAAAAGCATACCAAATACAAGCCCTTGAAGTTAGAATGACCAAGATGTAACTAACAATCAACACAAGGATACTAGTGCAAATATATTGTGTATAATAAAAGATAATTCATTCAATTTTAATTTGGAATTGAACTTGACAATTCATAATTTCTATGGAGCAAAGAATATTCATTAAAAATACCAAAATGTTGATGCTGAGGTTTATGTTAAAATTTTGCTCAACAATATTGACAACACTTCTTTACAACAAGCTTAATCAGCAGCAACATTATGACAAAGAATGGTAAAAGAATTTTGAGTAATATCAAAATAGGTATATAATGGGCACAATTCAGGCAAGCACACATATCAGGATTTCACACATATTCAAGCTTTTAGACTTAATCTAAAAGATATCAATATCAATCATATGACTAAGGTAGATTAGAGGCAAGTAGTTACCCTTAAAAAAAAAGAAAAAAGAAAGGACTTTAAATCAAGTCAGTTGAAAGAATAGATGAATCTTGGAAGAAAAGAATCAGTTTGATAGATATGAGAAATAATTCAAAGGTCAAAATAAAATGAGAAAGGCAATGACATATGTTAAAAGAAGTCATCAAGATGATCATTTCAAAGACAGCAGAAATATAGTGATACTATAAAGCAACTTGTTAGTCTTAAAAAAAAGTGGTACTTTGTTGAAATACATTATGGTGAATATTAAGTTTGTAAATACTAATAATTACATGAACAAGTTTGGCAATGAGCAATGTTTTAAAAAATGAATACATTTCAAATAAAAGATTTAGATAAGATATATTTAATTTCTCACAAAGCAAACTGTTTTTATATATACAAATGGTAGGAAATATTGAGTGAAGAAAACGTTCAAAGTGAAAGTAGATACAATTTCTACAAGTTCCATATTTAGCTTTCAAATGCAATATTCAATTAAGAAAATAAGAGCAGAAAGGCAAATTAAATGAAGGTGAAAAGATGATCAATGAAAGCCAACTAGAAGCAACCACTGCATTTTGCTACAATAGTTATAGTGAGAGCTGTACAAAAAAGTGCAATATTAATTATATATGTATATATATATATATATAAAAAATGAAAGATAAAGGTTATTTGATTTTATATTTTTAGTAGAAATTATCTTGTCAATGTTTTATAGATTATTAAATTTTTATCTAAGTTACTAAACTTCAGATAAGATGCAAATATAAAATTTGATATTTGAAGATTAATACATATAAAATTAATTTTTTAAATTAACACTATTTTATCACTTCTGATTTAATATGTAAATTTGACAATTTAATGGTTATTTTATTTAATTCAAGTAGAGCTAAGATTAAAAAGGAAAGAAAATGCTCACTTTTTCAACTAAAAAAATTAAAATCAAAGACTAAAACACCATTTGTTACAAGATTTCATAAAATCAAGAACAAAATGATAGAGGGAGAATCAATAATTTATTTACAAAATTAAGTAGTTTATAAAGTCCAGTTTCAAAAAGAGTTTAGAATTCATTTAAATGAGAAAAATGAAGATAAGATTGAAGAAATTTAAAACCTAGGATTAATTACACTATTCTGGTAAAGGATCATAAAGGGAACATTAAGTGGAAAGTCTGGGTTCACTCTGATAATGCATTTATCAACATGCAATAATAGATTTGGTTATATCTTTATAAAGGGAGAGAGGACTTCAGTTTACAAGGACAAATATTTAAACTAATTATTAGATTTCAGTTTACTTATTTTCAAAATTTTTGTTTACACACAATTTTACCTTTAAATTTTTAAAAATCCAAACATCTCAAGTTTTAGTTATATATGCACACATGTTGGTATGTATAGCCTTTGCACAAGCAATCTTCAATATACTACACAGAACCATCAATTGTTCAAGTACTATGAATTGAACTGTGTTTTAATGATTACAAAAGGAAAAAAAAACTTAGAATTTATAAGTAGGAATTATCACAACTATACACCAAACAATTATCTACTATATATTCAGAGTTAAATTGAATAAAATATTTAGGGTGTGAGCTATCACCTTTCCTAATAAAAATGTTAAACTAACAAATATATTGTAAAAGATTAAAATCCACTAACTACAAAATTTCCCTTCAGAGAAATATGGATAAAGATGAAAACAGTACTGAAAAAGAGAGATATGAGCTAAAATCTCTACCTTACAAAAAGCAGAACAAGCAGTGTTGAACAAAAGTAATCAAAATATTGATTAAGAAAGCAAGAAATGCTAAATGATCAAAATGGTAAATAAGAGAAAAATAGTTTGATCTTTGATTTTCCTTTAGTTCAACATATGATTTTATCAATGCTTGACATGAGATTATCTATTTAATCTTATCCTTACACTATAAAAGATCAAGAGGAAATATCTATACTTGTAAGATTAATACACGGTTCAATTCATGAGCAGTGAACAAAGTTTTATAGCATAGCGTGCACCATAGTCATGATACAAATGAAGAGTTAGTATATACATGATAGGAATTAGCTGGCAAAGCACACCACCAAATAGACTGACACGGTTTTGTTATTTTACCTCTTCATCATCATCATATCCACGCCGTCTACGAGAACGTCTCGATTCCTGAAACAGTATTTATGCACATGACAATGACTGTTGACATCAGCAGCCAACTGACTGATATATACTAGTTCTAGCATACTCAGCAGTTTTAATACATGTTAATTTATTTCTGACATCTCACATAAACTTGTAACCTTGAAAAAGAAGCTATAAATGTGTTAATGAAAAGAAAGCAATAACAGAATCAAATTTAAATCAGGGATTTCTAAACTGTGCTTCTCAATATTTTATGGACACTATCAGCATTTCTTACAGAATAAGTGCATTATATAAATTCATCATGACTTTTAGAGGATCACCAGATGAATCATTATTTTCATGTTGCTGGTACTGATTTCAGGTACCAAAGGTCATCTTGAATAAGAGTGCAATTCAAGTTTGAATTTAGAATAATAACTTAATTACAACACTGTTCTTAAATTATAACAAATCATTTTATTTACTTTTCTTGATTACTTTGAATTAAATGTCAAGAATTATCATTTGTAATAATAGCATTTTCTGTGAATCTAATTTTTTGAACTGGGGAATAAAAACTTAAGCAATGTAGAAAGTAAATTATTTGGAAGTAATATGCAAATAAATAAAACATTCACAAAGTTGACAATTTGAAAAACTTATTTCAAGACGAGTGCATAGATAAAAGAAATTCAGACATACAAATGAATTTAGTTGTGTTTCTAAAGTATAAAAGAAATTATTTCTTATTTACTTAATTTATCTGTTTTGATAAATCAGTTTAATATTAATTTAATATTATAATAATAGTAAAGTTTTGAAACCTCTGATTTAAACAGTATAGAGAAAATTAGCTAGATCAGTGTAGTATTATTAGAAGACTCAATTTTTATATGAAAATCAAGCCACATCATTGATTTTATATTAATTTTACAGATATTTTGCATTTATTTTTCTTGAATAACAATCACATTTTAATATTCCAAATGGTATGTGCATTTATCAGTCAGTTTTATTAAATGCAAAACATTGCAAAGATTTTAAGTAAACCTGAGAGCAAAAATAGCTTAACTAAATATAGCTAATATCTATATAATAGGTAAAGTTAAAAATTATAAAATCAATGATGCTTGATAAACAGGAAAGTTTATTATAAAAGATTATCAATACATAATTATTTTGAGAAAATAAATTTTATCTTAATGTACAGTTATATGTTAAATACATATCAACAAAATATATAACATGTAAATTGTTAAGAAATAATCCCCAAATACTGCATCACTGTACATTAAAATAGAATTTTGATCTTACAAAATAAGTATATACTGTATTTATGAAAATAGTTTAAAACAATGGTAACATAGTTATACTAAATGAAAAGTGCAACAAATTGATGATAACTAAAATCAATTTTAAGATTAACAACTATTATATAATAACATTGGGACAGAAATAAAGATCATGTAAGAGAATTTATATTACCTCTGCAGGTGCTTCATCCTCATCTGCATGCCTTCTAGAACGGCGGGATGTGGTTTCTTCTTCAACTACTGCAGACCTTAAAAGGTAATAAAAAGCTATTAGCAAAAGGAACAAATGAAATAACTAATAATAATCTCTAGTCCCTTTATACAAAACTCAGAAGTCAGTTTCAAAACTTTTTCTTAGTTGAATTCTATATGCCAATAATGAAAAACATTATGGTGAATAATATATAAATATATGAACACTTTATTTGAATATTAAGTAAAAATTAAGTGAAAGCTTATAAGAAAATACCAAAAACAAATGCACAATTAAGTTTTTACTTGAACATGAAGGTAATTTCAAAATATTTGTTACATTATAGAAATTTGGCTTTTAATCTAACATACAAAATAACAGGACATATTTTTCTAGTTTAAACAGAAATTCTAATTACTCTTCATGAATAGTCTTATTGGCTAATTTTTTTCTCTTTTCTTTACACAACCAAATAAGTTCCACAATAATTTTGCCAGCTGAAGCATCAAGAAAAGCTTTATACAGAATTTTTGTAGGCAACAATGTGAAATTAGTAACTGTGCATAATGAAAGATTACATAAAGAACAATGACAGACGACTTTTTGCATAAAAAGCTTTTATAACACAATATAATTAATTCCAAAATGGAATTTGAAAAAAGACACAACACAATAGTGGGTTATTTCTGCAAATACTTTCATTTGTTTTGTACTGGAGAACAAAACAGACACAGGTTTTTGAAGGAATTGCACCAGTGGTTAAATATCATTTTTGTTATTTACGGTGTACTTGTTATTTATACCATGTTTTATTTACTAGTAAATGCATTTGTCAAAATTTAAGGTTTTCATCTATCAGTTATATTTTGGATGCTCTTATATACATTTTATTACACAAATTTATCAGCATAAATTAGCATTCTAATTAATCATAATTTAACAGTTACTAAGCTAAGCATGGCAGTAGAGTTTACATGCTTTATGTCAAAAGTACAAATGTCAATATTTGTCAAAATGAAAACTGAGGAAAACCTGCATATGCAGATATTGGTTCCTTTTTAAATTTCAAAAGAGAATTTTTGTTCAAATTACAAGAAAATAAGTGAATTTAGATTAGCATTGTAAGATAGTTATTATTAGTAGAGAAGTTTTTGTTTTTTTTATTGATAGCATTTCCAACTATTAATGTATCTATTATGTGTTTAAACATTTTTAAAATATTGACAATAAAGCCAAGTGAAAACTGACATATAAGTAATCATGAAGAACATGCATATAATGCCATTTTTTTTTCTTGCCATGAACTGATGTAGTGCTCAAGTGCTTTGACAACTGCTAGCAAGTGTAAAGTCCAAGAAAATGCTGATACTGAAAGCAATGTTCATAGACAATGAAATAATTGGAAAAATTTTTTGTGTATCATGAATGCACTTAATTTCAAATGAACAAAACTAAATTACATGCAAATGTAATGAAAGTAATAAAAAGAAAAATTTTCACTTTTCAGAGTAACAAACAATGCAGATATAATTTTTTCTTTAAATACATTGTTTGGCTACTTTTTAGAAATGAAATGATAACAAACTAAAAAGGAAAAAATTCATTAAATATGGAAGGTTACTATAATGTACAATATTTAATTTATTCTAAATATCTTAGAATAATTACTTTTCAAAATACTATAAGAAAGTAAGTGATTAAAAATCAGTCAAAATACTTTGAGAAAGAGCTAGCTAATACTCAAGAGGAATTGAAAATAACAACAAGGCAATATATATTTAAATAAAATGTTCAAGTCTCTGAAACTGGAGCAAAAATGTTTAAAGAGTGCAAGTGATGATTTTGGCAAGGCAAAAGTGCAAAGCATGCAAGCAAATTTCAACAAATCAAACAAGCAGATGATTCATAGGAAGAAAATAAATTCTTTGCCACTTAAATAATTTAGAAAAGATAGAAACTCAGTTCAAAATGATTCTACTAAAAACAGCACTGGAGACAAACGTTGAAAATTTTTTATTTTAAGCACTTTCCTCCAAACATCAATAAATGAGCTAAAACTTGTTAAATTATAATTAAACACAAATTACTTTACAATTTTAAAAGACAAAATAAATTAATAAATACAAGTTATTAAATATAGTAATTCTGATTAAGTGTCTATAATGCAGCTTCATCAGAGAGACATTTACTGGAAGACAATTCAAAATAGATAAATTTTGGTGCTTCAAATAAAAAATTCAATGTTTAAATCCATTTTAAAGTGAGTATTTATTACCCGTTTGTGAGCCAGAAGTTCAAAACCAACATTTATTTTTACATGTATAATTTTTTCTGAAATTCTGTTGAGAATGTGAATTGTTTTTTCTCTGCATATTGTAAACTAATCCAATAATAATTTTCAAACCCAGGAAAAGTCATTTACGTTGATTTAGTAAAATGTGTTTTATACTTGGATTTTTATTCAAGAAATATGGTTTAATGCAATTTGATACAAGAATTATGCTGTTTCTAGGTTGACATTAGCAAGTTTTAAAAGTTTATGCTCAAGATGCTTTATTTTGTGAGTGCATATTGGTAATAAAAATCCTGAAGCATACAAGGTGTATAGCATGTTACAATTTTTTAATGCAATTATTGGACGAGAAAGTTACTTTTAGATGTTAAAATTTGTTCTTGCTTTCTTATAAATTACAAGTATTGGTCATGTATACATATAAAACTGTAGGCTTTTCTTGCCTTAACCTGGCTTCACGAGCCTCCCTTCGTTCTCGCCGCTTGCGCTCATAATCATCTTCTTCATTAAAACTGTTTACTTCGGCTGCGCTGCATTAGTGAGGAAACACACAAGTTAAGTAGACATAAGAGGGAGTTCAGGAACAAAAACAACAACACAATTCCTGGAAAATATAAGGTAGAGTATTGATGCATGGGTAACAAATAAGAGAAATCTATGACCTATTAAGAAGAAAACATTTGAAAAATTCACAACCATGCACAACAAAATTCAATATATTTTAGCTCAATCCAAAAAATTCTCAGTTTTCAAAGTGTGGTGTGTATACTTATATATTTATATACTGCTGGTATGTAAGATTAGAAGAACCAATTGAAATAAAAATGTTCTATTATGGGGACCTCTACAAAAAATGCGATACCTAAGGTTTAAAATTAATTTTTTAAAATGAAAAAGCATTCTTGAATCTTCAATTTTAGCTTTAATTGAAAACTAAATGATTAAATTTATTATTTCCAGTAAGCAAAATACTCTGGTATATTTCAAGTAAAAGTTATATTGATTAGAATCTCAACTTTTTTGCTTGCTTTCAGAAATTGTTTAAATTCAGCCATTTTTGACAGATTTGTAAACAAAAGTTAATTCTCAGTTTTAAAAATCTTCCAAAAATAAAATATACTTTTCTGAAACTTTATTTGAGGAATATTAGCTGTTTTAAAGTATAATAAATCTAATTTGAAAAAAAAAAATTTACTTTAAGCTTAAAATAACAGAGAAATGGATTTTTAAAACAAACAGTAGTGCAATTAAGTGCTTGTCAATAACTTGTAAATCACTTGACAATAATTTAAGAAAATGACAAGTGAATGCTCTTTTATATAATTCTTAAGAACTCAGTAATCTTAAAAAATGTTGGCAAATATTCTCCATAATCTAATTTTAGGAATGTTGAATTTGAATTTAAATTTGCTATAGATATTGCTCTTATTTTCTGATTATGTTATGTATGGTTGACCACACTTTCAAACAGGTGCACATTACATATATATATAAAAAGTCAAAAATTCTTTTAAAAATCTTGGTGCAAAATGACCTATATTGAACTTTTCAATCTTTGATTCGTAAATATAGTTTCCACTTAATTACAATATCATCTTACCGGAAGTAAGTAATGCAGAATTTTAAATGATTTAAATTATCATTTATGATAAAACCATTATTGCTAAGGAAATTCAGCTAACTCAATTGAGTAATTTGGGACTATAAATAAAAATTGATTTAGGAACTAAGCTATAGTCAAAGAAGAAAAAATATTCAGTTACACTTTATTCAAAAAAAGACTTATTAAGTTTATTCTATGAGATAGCATAGTTAGATAAATAAATAAATAAATAAAAAAAACACCGAAATTCAAAAGAAATTACTAAGCACTGACTTAAATATTTACATGAAATTATCACTGGCAAATGTTACAGATAGTTTACAAAGTAAATTCTTCCATCAAGTCTGTTTGGACGTCAGAGATCACATGGAAAAAATACAAGCATCTTCTTCCAAGGTCAAATCTCAGAGCAAACAAAAATTTCAATTAAGCTTATGAAAAAAAAAAAAACAATTCCAAAACTTATCAGTTTGAAAGTAGTGGGGACTTTTGTGATTTTAAAAAAGTACAAAATGCTTCTTAAAAATTATTTAGAACTTAAGATTATCTAATTTAAAGAGTTTCATTTTAAATTGTATTTTATTTTTTATTTTCCTCAATTCTTTCAGAAGTGCTCATTTTTTAGATATTCATGGTATTTAGATAACTTGCAGTTCGGAGTTCATGCTAGATACAAAAAGTCAAGTATTCTTTCATAAAAAAAATTTACATGTTTTCTAAAAGAACAAAAAGGTATTTGTCAATATTCTAGTAAAAAAAAAAAAAAAAATTAAAAAAAAAAGAAAGAAAAAAAAGATGGTAAACGCTGTATTAGATTATCAAATGGAATGAGCTTTAAAAACAAATCATGCATTTTAAAAATATATAAATCAATGAAATGGATAACAAAAAGAGGGTTGGGGGGGGAGCACTCCCCCCAAAAAAGTTTTAGAGAATCAATAATTCATGCAGTAAATTTTTATCACACATTTAGTGGAAAACAACTGAAAATTCTATATACAAAAATAACTAGTAATGCAAATCATTACAATTCAATTTTATTAAAGTCTGAAAGAAAATTTATTTCTTAAAGGCATCAGCAAATAAAAAAATTAAAATAAAAAATTTAATTTTTCAAAAAGAAAAAAAAGAGAAGTCCCAAATAGTATTTCTACTTTTATTTATTTATTTTTTTTTTTTGCAAAAGTTGTTCAACTTAAATTATACAAAAAAAAAAAAAAAAAAAAAAAAAATTGACATTTTTCAGAAAACCAATGATGATAGCTCAGGATGAGTTGTGAATGTTTCAAATGATTCCTTCAAATGAGTTAGCCAATAACAGAGTGAAACAAAATATTTTGATAGATTCATTTTTTGATACTCTAGTTTTAAGCCTTTGAAACAAATTTGACTTCATTTACGCTATTATGTTCTGGAGAGCTATCTCATCTTATGCACATTTCACTTATTCTAAAAGGAGACATATTTCGATAGATTATTATGATTTTAACAGCAGAAATTAGCATAATAGAAGGTACATAAAAAGCTTAAAGCACTTTGAAATTGTTAAAAAAAGCAGATTACATTGTTGTTAGGTATTTAAATGCTGGTGGGTTGTAAATAGTTTTATCTAGTTGCACTCATTTCTTTTCAGAAATATATTAAAATATATCTATGTTAAGAAATTGCAACTTCCAATTACTTTCTGATGGCTTTGGTATTATTTTAGTTTTAAAAAATAAGTTATTTTTATATAAGATTCTTTTTCCAATAAACAGAAGGGTTTATAAACCATATTTACCAAGGTGGCCAAGCACCATATAGTGAAATTTAGCTTTTGTAGTTTATTTAGTCCCAAACTAGGAAGACATTAAACAAATTCTTAACCCCAAAATGGTTGAGAGAACTATTACTCTAGCATCTATACAAAATCTTATAGGCTGAAAGTGTTTTGATATCAAAAATAAAAGGTTATGTTAATTAAGGTACATCTTTATCAAATTATTCTAGCATCTATACAAAAAATGTAACTGAAAATTTGGTTTAAGTAAAAAGATAGATAGAAACATTTTAGAAATTGTCAACCAATTGTTTTTTAAAAAGATGACTATGTAAAAGATCTTTGACATTCTAGAGATAAAAGAGTTGTACGAAAATATTACTTTCAACATACAGCCTGCTTAATCGGTTTTCTTTTTCTCTGCGTGCATGCATCATTCCTTTGTCAAGGTTGTGTGTGGAAATTGCTTCACTCTCATCTGTTCTGATCATGCAAAATAACATTCAATTAGAAACAAAAATACATGCATATAAAAACTACAAAAAGGATGAAAACAGTATTCCTTTATGTGATAACCTTTAATTGATCTGAATATTGTAAAGAAAAAATACTGATCATAATTTTAACATTTTTTCTTATAGTTCCTTAATTTGAGAAGATAATTATTAAAAATATTAGCCAATTATTTTATTAAGTCAAACAGTTCAAATAAGATTTCTATAGGGAAGCTGATGATTATGGAAGAAAGTGTTTCATCACAAGAGAGGGCAGATGTTTATTCAATGTTATGAAAGAAAAAACTGGAAGCAGAATAAAAAATACCAAAACAAAAAACAACAGACAAAAGGTTTTTTTTATTTTCTCATATGGTCACACAAGAGAGATATACAAAGCTTTTACATTTTTAATTGTCAGACATACATAAAAATTCTAATGATGTAATTAGATAAAATGGCTTAAGATCTTTATATTGATAACATAAAATTACAATCAAAAGTATATTTATTTATATGTTCAGGATTGCTATGTAAAACAATTTTATCAAGTTTACAAATTTATGAACCATGTTTTCTCTTTTTAGCAGTTAAATATTTATATGCTTGTCAAGAATTAACTGTACAAATAGTCAATGTTAAATGAAGGTCATGAAGTAATGGGTAAACAAAGCATCACCCCTTTTATTAACTCATAACATCAGATAAATCTTATAGGCTGAATGTTTCAATATCAAAAATGAAAAGTTATCTATTAATTAAGGTACATCTTTATCAAAATGTAAAGCAGAGTGTTGCACAGAAAGATGAATTATAATAGATATTAGTGAAAGACTTCAAAACCAATACACAAAAGAAAAATTTAGCAGAAAAATATACATGCTAAGAATAGTTATTTAGAATTAAAATTAGTCACAAAGTTAGCTAAAATTTTAAAAATCTCAAGGTGTATTTCATGATTGAGCAAATTTAACTTAAGGAGACATGCTTTTAATATACAAAAAGGTATTATATAAATCTGAGATTTGAGAAAAACGTTTTTGCAGGATATAACCCAACAAAAATAAAATATAAAATTTATTTTTAAAATTTAATGTTTTGAAGTATAATTTAATATAAAAACATGCAACACTTGATGAATAAATGAAAAAAAAATCTCAGCAAATTGAAGTGACTGTCATACAATTCTGTATAGCAAAATTTGTAAAGAATTAAACATGCAAGCTAAAATTAAGCAAAGTAGATGCACGCAGAGAAAGTAACTATTTAAACTTTCATAATCTTATTGATAAATAAATAAAAATAAAATGACTAAGAAATTGTTTTCCTAGAACCTCCAAAGTATGACATCTGAGATGATTGTCAAAAAAAAAAAAAAAAAAGAAAAGAAAAAAAGATAAAGAATTTAAATACAAAACATCCCTACATTTTAATATATATATTTTTCTTCAGGTAATCATGTCTAAGAATAAAAGTAATCAAAGTAATAACCAGTTTTCAATATCTCAACCAGTCCTTGGTATCTAATTGCTAATGCTAAATAGATAATACACATTTGGGGGAGATGGAATCTGGCTTCCCTGTTTGCCTATTTGGGTAAGATATGCAGGCCTATTGCTACAGTAGGTAGCAGATGGCCAGCTGAAGCAGTTTCAGTTTACTCAATACACAATGATACTGCTACTATCATCAACATCTTTATAAGAATAACACTATGCCAAGATATGAAGGGAGTATAGGTTCCAGAGTAGTAGTCTCTCAAAATAGATAGTTGCCAAGCAGACTGACTGAATTTGGAGTCAGAAACCAGTTAAATATACAGGTCTGCAAAATATGAAGCTAACCAGAATAGATATGTTTTGTATAGCAAATAGTCAATGTTAGAGCAGAAGTTTTGTAATAAAGTACTAGAGTCTTCATAATTCATAACTATTCCAGAGTAAAATGTTGTTTTAAAATATTCCATCAATTTGAATAATACAAAACATGGTCAATGTTAAACTTATCTGTAATGTTAAAAATTTCCAACTTAAATAAATTTTTATTTTCATATATTTTTATTTTACATAACATTTGTGGTTAGGATTTACAATATCAATCTTACAGTATAAATGTTAAAATGGAAATAATATTAAACTACCATTTAGAAGAAAACCAGCCAATGTTTGCTTAACATGTATGTAAGTTTTTGTATCCAATTTTTTTTTCTTTTTTAGTCAAAGACATTTGAAGATAAATAATCAGCTTGAAGAGAAAGAACTTCTTTAGCCCTAGAATTAAAAAAAATTCTTAAAACTTGTGAAAGTGTTTAAAAAAAAAAAAAAAAAAAAAAAAAAAATTAAAGAGTAGGTTTAGAATAAATATATTTTTTAATTCTTATCAGCCATACTTTTTTGTAAAAATCATTTAGAAAATTATCCAATAATGGATTAAATTTTTTCTTTCATATAAATTGCACTGTGAGCAACCCTAGTAGTATAATTCAGGAAACTGCTTCTAGAAAAAGGTGTATTGTTGCAGAGTTGAGGAAAATGATACTTACTAAGTATAAGAGCAAAAATAGATATTCAGGATGATGAAGGAAAACAACAACTCAAAGTACAACTCAGAGCCAGTTACTGCACAGCAGCAGTTTAATAGATCTAAGTGATAAAGCAATAGAGATCTTACAAATGGATACAAGAGGAAAATAGCCAATAGACAAAAATTAAGAGCTACAGGGACATTGGATATTATCCAAATTTTCACATTACAAGGGGAAACTGCACTTCACTGTAACTACAAAACAATAGAAAAATTACAAAATTTTTTTTTAAAACAACAACACATGATCATATAATATGAAAGTCAATATAAGGCTATAGACATTTTAATGAAAAATACACTGTCCCAGTAAGATAAAGAGTTACTTCGAATGGTGTTAAAAAGGGAACAAAAACTGAAAAAATAAACAGAATCTTGCATCCAAATGGAAATAAAGAACATTAACAAAAATCAGAAAGAAAAATACTGCAGGATTAGAAATACTGTCCCTAAAAATTTTCAGCGGGTGAGTAATAATTTTTGCAGTGATTTTTTTTTTTTTTGTTCAATATTTTTTTATAGCAATACATTACTGGAAAATATATGGTTTCACATTTGCTGAAATGATTATAGAAGAAAATGTAAATTTATATCTGTACAAATGTCATGTAGAGTTTGTACATATGCTAGTCACAAAACAAATATAGTTGACTACAAAATAAATGTGACTAACTTTAGATTTATTTACAAATATTTATGCAAAATCTATTTACCTGAAAAAAAAAAAAAAAAAAAAAAATTCTTTTGGTTTTACAAAGTTTTAAACAATATAAAACCATAAAATAATTGAAGTAAAAGAAGGATCAACTCATCATTAAAAAGAATAAGAAAGTGAAAATGATTGGTCAGCTGGAAACTTACTCAGATTCCTCCTGCTCCATCATACGCCTCCTTCGGCGGGCTTCACGACGTTCTTCTAAGGAACTCATTCCGATTTAGTTTGGGTGGCGGAAAGCTTCGAAAAATAGGGAATCTAGAAAATATAGAATTTAAATTATTTTAGGTCAATAAATAAAAGTTGATCTTACTATTTACAAATAACCATTATGGTTTGGGAGATTTATTTTTATTTTAAAAATAGTTTTAAAAAGAAAAATAGATCATTATTGTAAAATATCTGATTAACATACCTGTAATTAAGAATTTATTAAAGAAGAGATGAAAATACCTTCAGAAAAGAATGAATGTTAAAAAAAAAAAAAAACAAGTTTAAAACTCAATTATTAAAATATTTATCTAAAATTTTAAAGATTAGTTGTTTTGGATGATTTATTAGAATATTAATTTCTATTTTTGTTATTTCGTCCCTCTTTAAACATTTACTTAGTCTGTCCCTTGTCTTCCTAAATTAAATAATCTTATTTACAATGAACTAGTTAAAATGTTGGAGAGTGTGTATAATGTGTTCATGCCATTTGCTAAATGGTTTATCTAGTTTTATATTACTGAGTTATTTCCCTTAGAAAAAAAAAACTTTACAGGGGAAAAATTTATAAAAATTTAAAAAAAAAAAAAAAAATCAAACGAATTTAATAACATTTACATATATATAAATTGGCTTGATTTACTTAAAATGAGGAAAATTTTTCCTGCTTACTAGTACTAAAATTATAGAAACCTATAGCAAATCTATTGAAAATGATTCATTAAAGACTCATGAATTATTCCTAACAATAGCTAATAATTGATATCTTAAAAACTTAAACACTAAAAGTTATGTTATTGATTAAGAGCTATAATGTATGTTTGAATATTAAATGAAATATGTGAACAATTATTTAAAATTCTAAAATTAATTATATATCTAAATGCCTTTCAAATGAAAAATCTAACTAAACACTGCTTAAAAAATAAAATAAAATAAACAAAATTACCTCTAACAAGATATCTAAACTACCCACACAAAGTATTTTTAAATCCACTATTACATAAATATTACTTTTACAAAAATTTTAGTAATAAAAAAATTTAAAGCAAATTGCAGTTTCTGCTACTGTCGAAGTGACAGTAGCAGAAACTGCAATTTGCTTAAATTTTTATTACTAAAATTTTTTTATTACTAAAATTATTTCCACCAATAAAATTCATTTGAAAGATAAACTGGATTATTCTAATTTAAATGAATCTTCATGAAATATTTTCTGAAGATAATTGTTTATAATTCACCAATTTTCATGTAAATTATTTTGCCAAATGTATCAACAATAAGAAAAGACTTTTCTACTATTGGTTGTTTTAAGATCTAAAAAATACTGATTTCTTTTTTTTTGATTTACACACAGAAATGGATTACTAAAAATCTTTCAGGGAGTTTTAAGAAACTAGCAATAGGTATTTATGTTTTAAATGAATCTTTTGTGCAGCAAAATAATATCATTGCCTATAACTTTGAAAAAGTCATTAACATCATTCAGACACTTGAATGTTCTTTGCATATTTGCTAAGACGTCTAATATATCAGTGAAAGAGATTACATAAAACATGAAAATTGTTCTATACAATATTGTGTATTGCAATTTATGCTTCTAGAAAAAGGGTGAAAAGTTTCTTAAAAAAAATTTATATAAACCACTTTCAAGAAAAGCAATACAAGAAATGTTTTGAAAAACAAAAAATACAACAATAATAAAAATCACTAATTCAATTTTAAAGTTATGTAAAGTACTTAACTAACCTTTCTAATATTTTTTTTCCTAATAATAGAGTTTTACTTTAAATCAAAATGATGTAGAGGATAATTACAAATAAAAGAAATGAATAAAATAAAAATAGAAATTGTGCTAAGTGCTATAAATGAGTTCATGATAATTAGAAAAATATAAGGGCAACAACCTCTATATAGTAGTTATTTTCCTCGATTTTGCCACACTATGTATTACCCAAAATTGACAGTAGGTACAAATTAACTTCGATGCTTCCAATGTCAATGTAAACACTCACTTATGGAGATGTCACAAATTATAAGTGCAATTATCAATTTAAACTCCTCCAGAATCCATATATCATGATTTAAAAAAAAGCAATGAATTATCTTATAATTTGTCATTTATACAAAAAAGAGAAAACTAGAAAAAAAAATTCATATTAAGTATTTTCACTATTTTATAAGTGGCTTGCTTTCATAAAAGCAACAATAAAGTGAGAAATTCAGTAATTTAAAGCCAATAAATTTACATTTTAAATATTTTATGTAAATCCATTATGCATATCTTTGAAAAATATTAATTTTTAAATGAATAAATACATACCTTGAAGATAAAACTTATTTTCCTTTAAAATTCTTTACACTAACCATGTGACATTCCTTCCATTATCATATTCTCATATTTTAATCAATAATTCTTACAAGACTGCCACTTAAAGAGATTTGATTTTTTTAAATATTGAGCAATACTAAATGGAATAGGAAAATTGACATTAAATTTAATATTACAATGTAAATTGAAAAACAGTGGAGATTCAAAATAAGATGAATTAAAAAAAAAAAAAAAAATCAACACAGGACATTGCACGAATCAGGGGATATAACTTCAAAATTTTATCTAAAGTTTGAGATATTAAGTTATCGCCCTTGCATTGAAGGAACAGAAACTGCTTGTATGTGTTCACAATTTTCAAAATGTGTTAATAAAATTAATATTATTTATAACATGCTCATTTCATTCGTTCCTTTAGAAGTAAAGGAATTTGCGAATAAGAAGCAAAGTAAATTACCTTGACTAAGAGTTGGCGAATTATATTACTTCTTATTCATATCTAACAGATATTTAATAGGCAAACTAAAAGGTTTTATTACATTCATTGAAGGTTTCAGTTTCAATTTAAAATTAATTATCCATCAGTTTTACCTTACACTATATGCATCAAAGAAACAAAATATTGGAAACCTTGTTAATAGCAACCAAGTCATTGAAATCAATCTTTAGACTAAACTAACAATTGGGAATTATTTTTACATTAGTAATAGTTAAATATCAATATTCAAAGTATTGTTGCCCTAACATACAAAAAGAGAAGGAAAACATTCTATAAATGTTTAGTGATTTTTAATTCTTTAATTTTTAAAACCAATTATCATAGATCAATAAACTTACTAGACTATATATCTCAATAAAAATGGTTAATTTAACAACATTTCTGAAGACTTATAATTGTTGTTATTAAAAAAGAAGCATTATTCAAAGATTTGAGTATATGAAATCAGTTTTTCTGAAAATGATATTTTGGTACTATTAAAGTACCAGAAAAAATCTAATTAGATTAGATTTTTATTAAACATAAAATTACTTAGGCTATTGAAGAACTTTTTCCATTAGTATTGAAAATGTCTTAATATATTTACAAGTGAAATATACATGACAAAATACCAAATGAGAAAATTTTAACATTTTCATAAAATAATATAGATGACATACTAAAATGTTTTCAGCCCAACCAAGAGATTAGAAAAATAAAAAAGATGTTTAATCATTTGGCCAGTTGTTGCAAAGTTTTCAGTGTCCCCCAGTATATAATAAATTTACATTTTCAGTGTTGACTGAATTTTCTCTTTAGCAAACTTCAGTTAACATTCCATTAATATTATTTGATTTTTGTACATTTGTTACTATAAAAGAAATAAAGACAATTTTTCTTAGCACAAAAGTGTTTAAATGTTCTAAATTAGAGAATAAAACAATATTCAGGCCATTAGGTCACTAGTTTTATAATCATTTTATTTAAAAAATGTTTGTCAAAGGTAGATAGCTCTGAGTTTATTACAGAGCAATTTGGTTTTACTTTACTGCACTCATTCCCATCAGCATAGTGGTATACTAGTGATGATACTATTATTATTATTAATATTGATAATTGGTATTTGCAACTAATTATAAATTCCATCAATAGAAAGTGACTTGGCATTGAGTGGGGGATGCTGAAAAAAGCATTTAAGCAAGTTATATTAAGACCTTTTCATTTTAATATTTTTATAAAAAATAAATGATAGTGTGTGTATATATATATATATATATATATATATATATATATATATAAGGACTTTCTAAAATAACCATAAACTGGATTTTTGAATGCAAAATTCAAGATGATATAATTCTTACAGTGTAGAAGACTTTTTGCTATCATCAGAATTTAGTAATTCTTTATGTTAGAAATCAATCAAACACTAGACTCATGTTAGTTACTAACTTAGGATGGATTCCTACCACCTTTATAAATAATGCTTTGGTAATATGGAATCATTGAACTTTGGAAAAGTACATATATATGCAAGAATAAAAATTTGCAAAGAACTCTTCATTAAGTATTGCTTAGTTAAAGTTTGATATTTTATATTAACATTTACTTATTTATAAAAATTGAATGATTCTCAAAATAAAATGCATTTATAAGAATGATAAATCATAATTATTTAAGAGATTAAATTATATAAAAAAGATTTAGCTATGGAACTTGAAAAAATAAAAAATAAAATAAATAAAATAAAATAAATAAAATAATGAAAACTTATTGCAAAAACATTAAACACACACATATAATACAAAGCATTTAAATGATTTATTGCAACTTGAACCAGTTTACTAGAAACAAAAATATCAATTACCAATTTGATTTACTTTGCAGTGATGAATTTGTTAAATAAGAAAATTTTCTATGAGTTTTCAATTTACTTTAAATTTAAGGCCAAATTTAACATTATATGAGAAAAATCTTTATTTTCATGCCAGTTAAAAGTTAGCTTCCCATATTTACCAGAGTAAAAAAATGATATATCTCAAATTTATGTGTAATGTTTTTTATGTATATAATTCTTAAAAAAAAAAAAAAAAAAAAAAAAATGCATTAAAAAGGGAAAACAGCTAAACTGTACCAATCTTATTCACTAGTATAACATTACCTAGATAATCTTGTAACTTAAAGCTTTGATTGGCTAAAAAGAATATTATGTTTCACTTTTTTAAAAAACCAATTCAAATGATTAAACCATTTCAATGAGAGCTTTAACCAAGAAATTTGTATTAAAAATAATGGTACTATTTCTCATGATATAAATATGAGTATATCTCTACATCAGAGTTAAGTAAAACAAAGAGTAGTCACTACTTCTGTAAAGGATAATTGTAAATTCCAAGCTCTTAACAGCTAGAACGAATTACACATGTTTATAAGTAGTTAAATGAAGTTCTTTCAGATGAATTAATAAAATATCAAAATGGATAAGATAAATAACAAGCAGTGAAAATGAAGATTAAAAAAAAATTAATAAATTTAACATTCTAAAACTTTAGTATTGTTTTTCAATAGAAAAATGTAACAGTTCATCAAAGCTGATATAATGGAAGAAATTTAATATATACAAGATAAAAATTTAGAAAATCAAAGCACCAAACTTCTCTAAATTTACATCAAAATATAGTTAAGCACTTACACTGGCAAATCATTTCTCATAAGTCATTAAAATTAAAGAGCATTTACATTCTTGTTAAAAAAAAAAAAAATCATGATTTTTAGTGTAATAAGATAAAAGTAACTTTTTAAAAACAAGAGAATCAGAAATTAAAACAATTCTGTTATGTATAATTATTTGAAATTTTTAAAAATTACAAGTAAAAGATCAAATTATTTTTGATTTTGAAAATTAAAAATAATTTCAGATAAGAGAATGATTATTTCCTTAATTAATTATGTACTTGAAGAGAAAAGTTATTCTTGCTTCAAGAAAGAAAATATCTTTCAGTATTGTTGAATAATGCAATGTATATAATGGATCGAACTAAAAACTTTACATTAATCAAATAGTTCAAACAGATATCAATGTTATTACTAATAAATTCCTCTCTGATAATTATCAAATCAGGAATAAGCTACAAAATGTATATTAAAAATAAAGATTATTAGGAACAAATTTTTAAACTATAAGTTCTGTAGAAAATTGTACAGAATCCATGTTTTGCTAAGAAGAGTTATCTAGTATGGATTGATTCATACAGAACATACCTGATAGAGCAGCGGGTATCAGGCTGATGAAAGCTAAGACAAGCTGTAAGGTGCTCCTCTAAATTCAGTGGGTTTTGTATTGCTTGTATATCCCAACACCAACCTGAGAGGAAGAGCTTGGAAAGAGGTTCCCTAGACAACTACACAAGAATCATGTGACTTCTTATAGTACAAGCTAGAGCCAGAAGCCTCTATTCCATCTCTAGTGTGAAAGAAACAGCAGTAGCAGCAGGCACCAAAAGGATAGCATTACATCTACCAGAGGGCATCTTTCTATTTTAAAACATCAGGCTCTAGCTGCAACCCAGACTAGAACAACCTGAATGGATACATTACCAAATTACACAAAACTGAAGACAAAGCAGATGCTTTTAAATTTTATTACTACACCTGAACTTTTAGCAATAAGAAATCCTTTCAATCCTCAGTGGAAAAGTGAGGATAATACTAGAACTTAAAGAGTTTTTTTATCCTAATGGTATGATATGAGCATACCAGAGATAGGGAGGCAAAGAGAAGGAATCTTTGGAATGTATTAATTACAGAAGATTATTGCAGAAAATCAAGTATTTTAAGTATAAAAAAAGAACATTATGAAAATCAAAATATTGATATTATTGAAAAGATATATACTTTAATAAAATTTAGCTTAATTCTAAGGTTCTAATTTAAGTCATTTTGTATCATTTACATTATATATGAATATTTTAAATGGTGAAAGGAAAAATGAAATTATGCATAAACATGTCTACATCTCAGAAAAGTTCAGTACATAGCAAATCAATTTAAAAAAAAAAAAAGACAAATTTTTGAAAGTGTATGAAAAGTTACATTCAATACAAATATAAATAGGGTATCACACATTTAGGAAAAAGCATAACAACTTAAAACATATCTATTCTAGATCAGCAGTGAAGGAAGGTGTATGCCAACAAGTTATTTTGAAGGGACAGATATATTCTAGAGAAGAAATACCATAAATTCACAACAGATGCCACAAAAGCTAAAAGCTGTATATAAAAAGATTAACTCTTTTTCTCTAATCAGTTCGTACTATATTCTGCAATATTTAGTAAACTGGCATTTGGGACATATACACATGAAATTTATCAAGTATTAAAGCACATTTAAAAGCTTGGAACAAAGAGGTCACCTGTAATTTGTCTGAGAAAATTATTCTGTTTATGTAGAACTGTCAAGTATTTTAACTTCATAGAAAAAAAGACCAGATTTGATATTTTTTTTTTATGTAGTTTTTCAACAGAGGAATGAATGGTCACTGAGTACATCAGCTCATCTTCTGACAACTAGCACCTATATGGCTTGTTCCTGAGGATGACTAAAGAATGGTCAAAAGCAATAAAACTATGGGCAATTTCTGTATGCTATTTAACCAAACATTCATGCCCTTATACAAAGACAAGAGAAACTACATGAAAGAAAAAAAATTAACTAAATTAAATCTTTGCTCTGCATAAATGCATTGAGCACTATTACGTTTACACCTTATGCATAAATTTAACGATTATTTATTTGCTTGCCTGCATATGCACACCAGCACATATTTGGCAGTTTCATTTATCCACTCTACATACATACATACATACATATATATATATATATATATATATATATATATATATATATATATATATAGAGAGAGAGAGAGAGAGAGAGACACACACATTTATATTGTACCAATCAAAAACTGTATGCACAGTTAAAAATGGACTTGAATTGTGCTATAAAAACAATCACTTGTTAAGCAAATTCTTGCAAATCAACTAAAAAAAATTAACTTTAAAAATAATTAAACCTGAATTTCAGTAATGTTAGCATTAATTTTGAACCTACAAAAAGAAATTACCACTCATCTGAAATCAGAGTTATCCTGTTTTAGGCAAAATACATAATTTATTCAACACTGAATAAAATCTCAAAACAGTTGTTTTGCAACAATGTTATATCACCATTGACAACTACAAGTTAAGTACAACAAATTATCCTAATTAACTCTTAAAATATTAAAAACCTGTGTAATGTTCTAAAAAGTTATTCAAGTTTCGATATCTGATACTTCATTAGAAATTAGTGTGTATTTTCTAATACTAGATGAAAAAATTACACAATTAAACTCAACAAAAACTAACTTAAACATAAGACAATCAACATTATATATTTAAATAATAAAAGACTTAAAAATGTGAAAAATAGAATTAAGGCATATGAAGAGAACAATTTAAGAAATGACAATGAATTAATAATTTAATATACTTTATTGATCTTTTCTAAAAGAAAACCATTCTCAGATAAGATAATTATTTCCCAGGTTATCTTAAATTTTTCTTTAGATTCATTACTTTTCTCCTCATAAAATAACTAATAGAAATAGTATATACAAGCAAAATTGTAATTCAGTGTTTGATATAATAATAGCATTTGCCATAGCTAAAAATATATTTCATTTTCTGCATAAAGTATTTTTCACTTAGTGTTTGATAATTAAATTTACTTCTAAAATACTATAAATTCAGGTAAAGCTAGTCAATTAACTATGTTTTCATTGATTATACTGAAATAGCAATTTTTAACTGAAATTTCTTGAGTAGCTTTTATGTATGACACTTTTGAATTAACCCTTGTAAAGCTAAATACATTACTGCTTAAAGATTTTTATTCAACACATACCTTTAAGTAGCTAATGAAGGAAAATACTAAAGATTATTTGAAATTAATCAATACAAAACTGGAATATAAAACAATTAAGACAGAATTTAGAAGCAAATTATGCTAACACAAATATTTTAGATTCTATTCATGCTAGCAAATTTTAAAAGATTCCTATATTTTACAAGAAAAAATGTCTAACTCAATTAATCCTATTAAATAAAAAGATGATTTAGTAGCGATTGTTAAAAAATGTATAACTATAAGAATAATGAAGCAAAGGAGAGAAACATTACAAGTGAAAACAAAATACAAATTTGATAATTTTCCTAATAAAAGAATATTTAAGATTTATCTATTCATATGCACAAAACAAAGACCATATCAATTTAAAATGACAATTTAACAAATTGTATTTTTTGAATAAAAATTATCAAAACATATCTTAAGGAAATTTTAAAAGGTGTACTAGTTACATTTAGTTAGAGAACATAAAAAATGTATATTTATGGTAAACAATAATATAAATTATAAGAAATTATCATGATAAGCAGGTAAATCAAATCATTTTTCTCATGGAAATTAGTGTTGGAGAATGAAGAATAACTAAAGCTTCAATTAGATTAAGTAATGCACCAACCTAATTATATTGATGAAAAAATAGTGTACAATTCAGATTACTTGAGTTGGGCAGGTTAAGTAAACAAATATGATCTTTTTGACCACAGAAAAATATTTTAACACCCAACTTTGAAATATTTAATGACTAAGTAAACAGGAGTGAAAATTAAAAGGAAATTAAACTGATAACATTCAAAGTATTTTTTAATTTTGCTTTAATGGAAAATTTAGCTAGTATATATTTACTTGAATTGCTGATAATCATACAAAAAGTACATATATTTAATGGATTCAATAAAAGATTAAAATAAATGTTAAGATATAAGACTTTAAGATTAAATAAAATTTTGTATTATTTGCTGAACAGAAATTATTGAATATTGTAGCACTAATCATTGGACTACCTTTCCTGTTGACAGTCACAGTAAGTGAATCTATTACTTCAACTATTCAAATAGTAACAAATTTTACATTCTAACTGTTCAGCCAAGTGGAACCCTATCTGAGCCATATGACTTCTGGCAGGCAGGAGTTTTGTGAAGAGACAGAGCAGTAGTGAAACAAAAGTTCACATAACTGAAGTGCTTCAAGTAGAAAAGAAAATTATACATTTTTATTTTTTTCTCCTCGATTTGTTAATTTTAAACAGATTTTCCCCCCAAAGAAAAACAGGACATACATTCCACTCTGAAAGTTTTTACTTAAGTGAACTGGTTTTGCTCAACTCAATCTCATGATGAATTAAAATATTTACTACTGTTGTGAGAACATATACTACTTGATGTAGTGGAGGTGTGTCCATATAACTTGATGACCATCAAATAAATTTTGATAATAAAATGTAGTTTTTTATGGCACGACAATGTAAGCTATTTGTGTGTAAAAAAGCCCAATCGACTAAAAGAACACACTTCTGGCCCAACAGGTGCAAAAAAAGTTTAAAAAGGTCAAGGACAAAACAAAAGAATTTGACCATTTCAAGTCCATAACAAATCATATACGATTCTGGTAGAAACATTTTGTAGGGAATATAACACTAACAGTAAAAAAGGAATACTCTTACTTAACTTAAAGAGATTTCAAAATTAAAAAAGCAAAGAGAGACAGTGGCAAACACTAAAAACCGAAAAAAAATAATGACAACCGCACTTCTATCGCATTGAATTGATTGGAGTGATGTGATGTGATGTGATGCACGTGTAACTCTTGGTTACATCAAAATATTACTACGGGCAACTTTCTTAAAGGAACGATAGTAACAAGCTAAGCATGTTATACAGCGAGTCCAATATTTCGGCTAGGTAGGTTTTTAGTAAATAAATATCTACAATACACTCATTTTACCGCTAATATTTCCTTTAGCAAACATGGGTCGAGAAAAACATTCAGTTGAATTAAAAATTTGAAAAAAAAAAAAAATAATCTGAGATTAATTAATGTTTTTTTTTCCTCTTGCCTTTTCCAATATAATTTTTTGTACAAGCAAAGATAGAAAAAAGATTAAGTCCTACGAGATTTTTTTTTATCTTTTCTTTCATTATTCGTTCTCTTTTGCTCTCTCTCTCACGCACACACACATTTTAGGGCGAATTCATGAGCCACACCCCTACACCTGACAGAACAGTAGAGAGAGGAATGACAGCTGAGAAAGTTAACACATGAATTGTGACGAGCAGATTCTTGTAAAATTGTCAGTTTCCAACGTAAAACCAACATTCATAAGTTTCTGTTGTCACTGTTTTTTTTAGTTTGTGTTAATTTTTGTAGAATTTTTCATACCAGTACAGATCAATGAGGATCAAGTGACAACAAGTTACTTCAGCCCTCCTACTAGCCAATCTTAGTAAATTTTGGCTTGCTAGTTTTTTAGTCATGCTATTTTGTCTGTGTGGTTCCCCACTCAAGTTGCTAATTAACCATTTTTTTTTTTTTACAAGCTTCTTTTTAGAATTAATGCTCCAAGCGCCCGGATAATGACAGGTGAACAACTGTCACATTCATATACCACATAAAGAAAAGATGAATTTACGATTATTTTAAAAACTCAATTAGATGGGAACTGGGGTGTGGAGAGATATGTTGATTTTTTAGCAAGCACACTGGTTTAATTTTTTTTATGGTAGGAGTATCGAGTTGAGTTTTAACAGTTTTTAATTTTTATAACCAGACACAAATATATCACTCAACTTCTCTTATTGAGTCTTCTCTTAGTTTGTAACTAAGACATCTCTTGAAAATGCGAACCCCTAGGGCCTACTGCCACCCAAAATAAAGGATATTTTTTGTATTCTAAGAGATAAATCTAGAGAGTGCTTTTAGTCCTAGTGTTAGGGATTGCAAATAAAAAATCATCCACATTTCTTCAAGCGATCTTTAAATAAAATTGAAAAGACAAGAAGTCTAAGAAGCTATCCATACATACTGGTTTTAAAAGGATTTAAAAGATCAACTTTGGCAAACTCAAAACAGATTTAAGAAAAGAAAGAAAAGGAGCTTTTAAAATGAGGATGATAAAAACTTTAGAAACTAGACTTTTTGAGAGAACGAATGTTTTTTAACTGAATGGAAATGTTTTTCAATCATGACTTGCCATAATAATTGTATAGGCCTGAACACGTCGCTGTTAAATAAATGAAAACAAAAAGGGAATGGGAATTTAAACTTGGAAGTGTTAACAGTTTTAACTACTAATTCTCAGTGAACAAAAAAATAAAATAAAAAACTCGAAGACTTGACGTGAAAAAGGCCTTATAAGGAAAAGTAAAACACAGAAACAAGAGAAAGGTTGGCTTGAGAACAATTAGAGTGAACTGGTGAGATAAAAAGGAAAACCATTTTATTTTCTACCTAACCAGATGTAAGTGAGGAGTTGGACACAGAACAGATTTATTTCGAAGCATTCAGATTGCAGTATCACAAGTATGCCATATTAAATATTACCCAAGGTCAGAAGGTCAGCTCTAGCTAAAATTTTAATAAAATCATAAACATAAAAATACGAATTATTAGCTATTCTTGGGGCCTGGAAATCAACCTTGCCCTTACAGTTAATACTTGATTTATTTTTATTTCTTTTTGGAGGATTTTTTTTTTTTTACAAGTAGTATAACCAATAAAAACTAGTATGCATAATAAATGAAAATAATTGTCGAAATTTTTTTTTATTCTATCCTTAACTGAAAAAGAAAAAGTCTAATCAAAAAGTTATAGTGGAAGAATTATCCTCGACACAGAGAAATGCTGACAGAAGAAATTAGGTATGAGTGGGGAGAAAGAGGACCCTAGGTTTTTTAGTAGACTAAATTTGTTTTTTAATTGTTATTTATTTACTAAGCTTAGCTTTGACACAAGGCAACAAGTAAAAAAGAATGGCACACAGTTAGAATCACTTTAGTTAGCAGAAGTAATGACTCGAGACCTGCTTGTTATCCATTACATCACAGAAACCCTTATTTGCTAAAGCTAAACGCGTTGCATTGACAGAAAAATAATACACATAGGGATCTTTTTTTCTTTAGTCATCTTCAACAATTTCAGCAAAAAATTAGGTAAATTAATGGGCCATTTGAAGAGAGTTATTTACAACAGGTTTTTGCTTTGATGATAACAAAATAATGGAATTTGTTGCAGACGAATATTATTATTCTTCATACCTCATTTGAAAGAAAAACAAAAATATTGACGACAAACTCAAAAGAATCAAGGTCTTTTTAACTTTTGTAACAATCGTTCAAGTTTAATTTTTTTTACAATTATTAGTCAAAGCTCAAAGCATGAGACTTAATTTATTTTTCAACATTTTGAAAATTACATTATTTCATATGTGTTACTTTCTCAAAATGTGAAGTTCAAGATTCTAAGCGTCGTTCACAGACCAACTTCAAAATGTGATGTTTTTCTTTGACATTGTTGTCGAGGATGATGCGAATAAACATCGAAATATTAATTAAAGTAAAGGGAAAAATTCAACATCTTATTGCAGAATTTGGTTAACGTTGTTCTTGGTAATTATTTTCATTCATTTGTTTTTAGCAATTTTTTTTTAAAGGTGTTACAGCACTAAAACAAAAAAAAAAAAAAAAAAAAAAAAAAAAAACATTCACGATCCAAGATTTTCGTTTTTATTTTACTAGTACTTATCAATTTTTTATACTATTTTTGCGAGCATTTTTAATTAGAACAAAAACAGTGCACTATTTTGAAAATATAGTTGTTTTTTTTATTGTAAGAAAAGAAAAAAAACTTCAGGTTTACTTTTTCATCGTTTCATGAACAAAATATTTAAGATTTTCTGCTTTTTGTCAATGTTTTTAAACAAAACCTACAGGAAACACTTTATTCAGTGATAAAGATTCACGTCTCAAATCGAAACTTACAAAATATGTAAATTTTGTAAAAAAATAAAGTAGAGATCAGATCGATAACATGCGATGCCATGGAAATAAAGACACACAAAAATAAGACAATTAGAAACACTTTTATAAGCAATTTGAAAATAGATTTGACGTTTTGGAGGAGAAAGAAGGATAACATTTAATTTACACAAGAGATGAAAGAAAGAAAAATCATTAGTTAACAGTTAACAACACTATTTCTTTGAACCTGAAGAATGTCTTACTCTTCTTCTTACTTCTAAAATACACACAAGAAGGGACGTGACTTTTTACAAGGACTAATTAATACGTGAAGACAACAAACCGGTAATAATTGTCGATTAAAGGTCATTTATCAATTCTCAATGAAATCAGTGTTCAGATATTCCACAATAAACTATTAAATTAAAAAAAAAACAAACAAACTATTGCTCTATTCAGCGAGATGGTTGTTGACTCCATAACTTTTTCATCTTCGTTGCTTAGTGAAACGAACGCTATTATTATCCGCAGCATTTTAGTGACTATGAAGATAAATAGTTATTTTGTTAAAGAGAGAGAGAGGAAAGAAATTTATGTAGTAAAAATAAGTTTAAAAAATATATATCTAAAAGATAATGTCTGGAATAGTAACGAAGTGTCTGTATATACAACTCACACATAAACCGTCGGAAAATCAAAAATTGTCAAATAAAAGTTAGTATTCTACGTGATAAATATTCAAGATGTTTTTCTTGATCGTAGATAAAAAAAGAAACACAAAATAAACTGGATAAATTAAATTATTATAAGAGAATAAAAGAAAAAAAATCTTTCTTTTATTCTCTAATTTATCCAAAAAGAAAAAAATATGAATAAAAAAATGTTGAAGTTGAACCATGCACTTGACTACTAAAATATTTTAAATATGCTTTCATAAAAGAAAGTTCTTTAATGTTTTTATTGTTTTTTTTTAGACCTCAAGACAACACAAGCAGCAACTTATTGTAATTTATTTGAAAGCGGATCAATAACTTATCATCGATTAGTGAAAACAAAACAAAAAAAAGACGACGAGTAGACATAAAAAAAGGGAATAAAAATAAAGGAAAATTGAAATCATTTATTCACTGGAAATTGAGAGACAAAGTAAAACTAAAAACTTTTTAACCGAATGATATTTATTTTAAAATTTTATTAATTCATTTTTTTCTAGGCGCAACAGGAGTTTACTTTTTTTTTTTACTCAAAAATCAAAATGATTGATAAATAAAAAGTCAAGAAAAGGAAACAGTACGAAAAGGAAGAAAGTTTAATTTTGTTTATTTTGAAAAATTAAAAAAAAAAAAAAAAACCTTAACCTTTGAAATGATCAATTAATTAATTGATGCTGTTTTCCTTAAATTTTTACGTCACGATCATCAGTAGATAAAAGTTAAAAACTTAGGATCTAAAGTTAAAAAAAATGTGGAAAAGTTACTTTTTTATATCTCGGAATGATCAAAAGAAAGAGATGAAAAACTAAAACGATGTACAGTACAATTTTAAAAATAAGGTAAGGAAAGAGAAACTACAGCGAAGTAGACAGTGAAACAAAGTAAAAACAAAAAACAAACTCATCGACACGGCAAATGAATAAAAAGACTAAAAGTTTAACTTTACGGGTAGAAAATTTTGTAATGGGATAAAAAGGTGACAGAAAAATTGCCTATGTATGATTATCTGATTTACTAAGGGGAGAAAAAAGTGGGGGATATAAGAGTTTTCATGGACAGACTTACCCTTGTCAACGCAGGATAATATCCTAGGAGGTCGGTAAGCTGCAAAACTCTCAAGGCGCCTTTCTTTACCCACGCAGTCAATAAGGTGGCCAAGTGAGAGTCACGTGACCAGAATACAAGGTTTTCATTGGTTGCTTGGGCGGGGAAACCCACATCCCTGGTATGTACAAAAGCAGACGGCTTGGGAATACCGCTACGGATGATCATAATTGCTACATTTTTTTTTGTTTTATATTTTGGGGTATTTATCTAATTTTCCGGCTTTTGAATTTTTCGAGTTCTATATTTTCCTTTCTTTTGTGGTTTCTTGTGCGCGCACACACACACACACACTGTAATTATTCGTATCTAGTCGGACCATAAAGGGTACTCGGGAGCAATATTATCGAATAGGCGACTCTATAAATCTAGCTTTAAACTCGGCCTAATATCGTCTAGCGAATTAAATTACCGTTTAATTATCAATTCCAGTTCTGAAAATACCGAAATTGACATTTGAACTTTTTATAAGGAATTGTTGTTTTACAAAAGGTTTTACTTGATTTAATATTTAAATTTAAATGTAATTGATTTTTTTTAAACTGTAGTTACACATTTGAATTTATTAATTATTTAATTTAATAAGGTTGTCGCATTTCAGGATCAAATTTGTGGAGAAACTGTCCAAGGTTCATATAGAAATGGTCGAAGGTACTACAACTTCGGATAGTTTCTTCCCAATTTTGTATCGGATGTTGGACAAGTTATTCGTAAATTGAAAAATTATAATTAAAATAATTAAACACAGAACTTTTCGCTTAAATTTATATATAACTGGACTGTTCGTCATTGTAGAGAACAGAATGTCGAGTTAGGAAATGACATAAATGTAAAGTTACGTCACTTCAAGTGTCCTGTAACCCAGTAAGATCGTGCGTCACCACACGTACTGCTGCTGTAGCAGAAGTAGTGTGTCTAAGGCTAGATTTTCTGATGAAGCCCATCCTTATTCAAGATGGTTTTGGATTCAAAGTTTTCCTTCTCCTAGACTGATTACCACCTCAAAACACGAGAACCTAATCATCTCTGCTATTTAACCCATAGCTAGTGGATGCAAGAGATGGATAGAAAAGTTTCCGAAGAGGATTCATGCGAAAGTGAACAAAAACGTGAAGATAATTCATAATAAAATAATCTGTACTCGTTTCTTAGGCATTATGTAGATCACTGAGTTTGTGTAAAGTGTGTGAAAATGAAATAAAATAAATAATAATAATAATAAATGAAAACTAAATACATTTCCCATGATGCTAGTAATAAAGGAACCAGAATTTTTATTACTTGACTTGGCTTCGTCATACGTCGTTATGTGGCGCTGTTTAAGTCCTATAAAAAGGACAAAGATTTCCTTTTTCTTTTTTTCTCGCCTTCACTCCAAGATGTAGTAGAACGTAGAAGAGAACGTCCCCGCTGGAGCACGTTCATTTTTCCCTGGTCACTGATGACTGAACTCTCTTTTCCACTCTCCAACACATAGCGTTTGCATGTGTCTTTCGAACTGTCCACCTATGAAGTAAATCAACCTTTTCTTTGGTAATTCTAATCTAACTCAATGCAAGGCTGTCTGAAGCTCGACCATTATAACCATGCTTATCAGGAGTTGCCCGAAGTAACTTCTGGACCAGGAAAAGACACTTTCTTCTACTTTCCTACTTATAGCGTTCGCACGTGTTTTGCCGAAACTTCACCGATGAAGTAAGACAACTTTTACTTTGCTCGTTCAAATTCAGCGCAAGGCTGACTAAAGCTCGACCATTATAACTAACGATGAAGTAAGTACAAACTTTACTTTGGTCGTTTCAACTCAGCCCAAAGCTGACTTGAACGTGACCATTTTGTTTTTAACCATTCTTATCATTACTTACCCTAATTTACTTCTGGACCAGAAAAAGAAAACGGACATACACAAGAGACAATGAGAACTTTGTTTCAGTACATTCATTATATAAAAAAAAAAAGATAACTGTCCGTAGTTGAAAGCCAAGTTTTTGTATGCTTGTTCTTAATTAACATGTGAACACGCACACACCTAAAATGCACATAACACGTTACATGTAAATTCTATAAAAGCAACGTGTGAGAAACAAAATTGTAACACAGTATTTTACGATAACTGGGCAAGGATTTAATTAAGTGTATGTGTTAAAGTTTTAAGCGTAGAAATGTTTTTGTGTTAAAAAATATAATAAGTAATCCCAAATATCCTTTAAGTTGATATTGCTGAAATAAATAGATAAATAGAAGTTATAATATTTTTAATTAGTTTCAGTTCGCTAATAAAGTGACTCTCCCTTGTTTAATATTTTATAATTCACCGTAAAATGCTAGACATTTTATTAACATCCTTAGGCAAAATATATAAGGTCAGAATAAAATAAGATTATTTTATAAGTTACCTAAAAAGATAAGGTTCGGTTAGCAAAGTTAATTTTACATGTTACCTTATTCAATATCGAATATACATACGTCTTTTTTATTAATTTTTCGAACTTATATATACGTCTTCGGACAAAAATCACAGTGAATGCACAGTTTTAATATTATCCTTTTTATATTAATAACCATCAAAAACATTTACATGCATTTTTAATATAAAAAAGACTAGGTATAATATACACCATAGTACTTTAGTTTCACATTTAGCCATAACTTATATATATATATATATATATATATATATATATACATACAGAGATTTGTCTCTTTATACAATTATGCGTATATTAATAAGCATATAATTATGGAGTTACTTACTCACAGACGTGACTTCCCTCTGTCTTTTCTACAAATGTTTTCATGGCAACGGCTCTGACGAGCTTTTTTTTCCTGGTGTCCCGTCTACATGAATTTAAGCGTTCTACTAGATTGGCAATTAGGTCCCACCGTTTTATTGTTGAAATACCTAAATGCAACCGCCAATTCTACTACAACAGTTTATTTTCTCGCACTTCTCACTTATGGAACTCAAGTCCGTTTTCTTACTTCCCTGATAACTACAATCTTCAAAATTTAAATGCAACGTCAATCGCCATCTTTTATCTTCTTGAACCCAGTTTATTTTTGTCCTTCCCTCAATCAATTTTCTCATTCTCTTTTACTTCCTGTAACCCCCCTGCGTTCCAGTGGCATTACCGCTTTACTTGAAGGAAATGATTAAAAAAACGCAGAAAGTGTTTAAGGGTTAAACTGGAATTACATTTTAAAATTTCACAATAAAAAGTATACCTTGATCATGAAAGATAGAGAAAGAAAAAAATCGGAACTGCACTATCCAATAACATAAAAAAGTTCTCCGTTCCCTCTCTAATTTATTTAGTACCGATTCCCTCACCCCACATATATTTAAATTGTAATAGACATTTTAAAACTACCCAAAAAGTTCAACCTTGATCACTGAAGTATTTCATTGCTTAACTGATAATCGTACAAGTCAAGAGTTATTAAATTATTTAGAACAAAATACGTGTGATTATCACATTTTTCCTTTCTTTTGGTCATTTACAAGAGACGCAGTGCAAGAGTGCAATTTTGGGTGGCTTATAAATGTTTCAGTAACTCTTTTTTTCCAGAGCTCATATTACAATTTCTGTTATTGTTGTTTTTCTCTAGCTCGCTGTTTCACTAAATAAAGGGTTCGGTTCGAAATTCCAACGTATATCACCTGGAGAAGGTAAGAACGTAAAACGGCCGAAACGTCGCGAATATGGCAATAAAGATGAGGACAACAGTCCCAATAATATAAATAGTGTAAACAGTTACAACACCTCAGAAATATAGACAGAGATTGAAGGTCATTTTCGAGACTTGCATACCATCAATATCTGCCGTGTGCAAACACAATAAAATGAACAATCTTCGTAGTATGCATTTGACAGCACATCATCATCATCATCACTTCCATGACCGGTCGTGGTCGTAGGGTCGCTACGCAGCTGAACACCTGGCCACTTCCCTTCACCTACCTGAGTTAAAAGCCGGAGAGGTATTGATTCATGTGTAACGGGTTTTGGGCAAGTAAACCTGGCGGAGCCTATCTCTCTCCAAGTCAAACCATAGCCGGTCACCGACACATGGCTGTTGATTCCATCAGGAGAACGTTCTGCCCTAGCCGTTGACTTAAGTCACTGTCCTGACTTCATACATAGCTATAGAGCCCCATAGTACTAGATCGTTGTCGACTTTAGGAGAAGGTTCACCGTTCTTTGACAGGTTTTTAATTCTACTTTGTCCAGTCATCCGTCGAGTATTGACCTGACATAAAATCAGCACATTATAAAATATTCAAAAATAAATGTTGTAAATTTTGTAACATGAAAACAAGATAAAGACAAGCTAAAGAAATAAAAGATAGAAATTATTTATCTCCTGAAGAAATTAGCAAAAAAAAAAAAAAAACCTGTTCATTAACCACCTTGTAACTTTATATATTTATCAGTCACGTATCCTAACCGCACTGTGGTGCAATGGATAGCGGCTCGAATTCCAGTCGAGTCCATTACATTCACTTGCGTGCTAATAACCTTGAGAAAGGTATGAATCCTCTTCTTCTCTGCCCCCTCCAGCTATGGGTAAATAGAAAAACCGGGTTCTATAGCCTTTGATGGAAACTGGTCTACCGCAGAAATAAAATGGCAACCTACTGCGGGAAAAAATCTCTCGTCAGTCATGTATCGAAAGATACATGATCGCCTAAGCGTGTATCACGCATGGCACATAACTGACTGATCCTAACCACCCCTTACTAGTAATAAAATATTATGTTAACAGAAGGTATTAGTTGATGCTAGTAGGCGTACTTGTCTCATATTAGCATAACAACGGAATATTTAATTAGTAAATAAGGGGCATCAGGCCATTGATTATTTTATCTTTTTCTTTCGTGTCAGCATTCTTTGGATATTTCTTTTTTCTATTACTTCTAATGACTTAAAAAGCAGAATTGTTTCACACAAAAGAGTAAAAGAGTTAATTGTATCGATAAAAATCACCCTGATTAGTCACACCAAAATTATAATCAATTCAATTGTAAAGTTACTTAAATCGCAGATACTCATTTACAAATCTGCAAAACAATAAACACTCAAAATATTCATTTTAAAGAAACTTTCAGCTATTAAATATCATTAATTCTATATTAAGAGCCGATAAACGATGAAAATGATTTCAGAATACAATGGACTGAACATGAAGTTTTGGGTTTGGTTTGTTTATCAACCTCAATAGGTTATTTAATGCCAAGAAGATTTTTATTGTTGGTAATGTTGTTTTTTTTTAAGAATGTACAAGCTGGTTATTTTATTTTTTATTTTTTTTCAAAAATGTATTGCTGGTAATAATATTTTGCAAAGTATTTCCGGTATTCAAACCTATTTTTACACTTTCATAGTATTTTGATCACAGTTTGGGGGGTTGACTATTTTCCCATAGCTGGGACCCCCCCCCGCACAGGTGCCCCCATCCCGAGCCAGGGGTGAACCTGGAAATACCAGAGGCGGTTCCATGCTCCTCAAAACCTCCTGATCAGAGGCCTTGCTGTTGAACGTAGTTTATCGTCTTACCCAGGACTCGGATGTAGTTTATCGTCATACACGGGACGGTGAAGTTTGGGAGAAAATGGAAAGAAAAAGGAAACTTATACTTGATATCAGGAAGAGACAGTTGAAATTTCTAAGGCAGATAACGAGGAAAGAGGGTTTAGAAACTTTGATACTCACAAGACAGATTGGAGGTAACATGGACAGAGGAAAACAACGCATAAATGGATGACAGTAGGTTTAGGAGAGATAACAAAAAGACAAAATTTATTAATAGCTACAAAGGACATGAAATTGTGGAGAGCCATTATCGTCAACATTCTGAATGGACACGGGACATAGAAGAAAATTACAGGTTTATGTGTCAAATAACCAACCAGAACGTTCTTCTTAGTAATTAATTATGAGTGTCCAAAAGCAAGCTTCAGGTGATGCTTTTTACCTACAACAACTGATATCTAATTAGGTGCGAATCGTAAATTCCATATAGACAACTGAGATTACTTGGGAAGATAATTTTCCTTTATCTGAATTTCGCCATTTCTGTTATCAGTTACTTATACGCTATTATTAAATACATGCAAATATGTGGGCAGGGTGACGGTTTGCAAGATGTAAAGAGAATTTGGCGAGCCGAGTTCGAATTCCACCCAAGGTCGTTATTTTCCTGTATACTTTTTTTTGTGAAAGTTATGAAGCTGGCTTTGATTTAAATAGAAACCAATATAGAAGGAAAACCCTGACTTCAAAACCTGTCAGGCTATCTTACTGTAGACACACAAATGATGCCTTGCCTGCTGGGTTATGGGTGACGAATACGTTCACGTAAAATTTCAAGCGTTTTAATTTTTATCTAGCAGAAGTTTTTGACTAAGTTCATTGATTATCAAATACTGACTAATAATAAACGTGTTGAATTTTGTGCAATGTTATCTACCTTCAATGGACAAGCGATAAAGTAATAGTTATTAAAGTGATAGTTTGTTGTTTGCGAAAGGAAATAAGTTTGAAGCGACAGTTAAGTGAATAAATACCAATAATAATAAATATTTAGACTTGACTACCTTTTAGCGGACACACTTCTCAAAACTGTTGAATTCAAGATGGCGGCAATAACTAAAACAGTTATCATCAGCTTATTTTTACATGAAACAACTCAATTAAATTCTCTAAAGAACAATAGAAAAAAATTAATATCATGTTCGAATAAAAAAGGCTAAAAATCGTGATCTTTTTAAAATGGGAAAATATTTATTTGTTACCTTTCGTCGAAGCTCTCTTTGTTTTCTTCATCTGCCTCTTCTTTATTTGGGTTGTACACAAGCTTTCCAGAATATGAGGAATTTATCTTCAGATTGAAGGTATTTTTTGGTAAATGTATTCAACGTAATAATATTTCGTAAAATTCTTTCCAAGTTCCCTGTTTGGTAGGGAACTCTTTAAGGCCAACAAAGTAGATTAAGTGGTTTGCGTGTAGTGTTTCAACTCTAACCGTAGCCCTAAATTTGCCACAAGAAATTTAATTCAATTATTTCTTTTTAAAAAGTTATTAAGTAAACAGGCGATAAATGGCCGCCATCTTGAATCCTACTGCTTTGCTAAGTGTAACGGGCAAACTGCAGTCAAACCTATATTTACATTAAAACCATTTTTATAAACCGGGATGACACCTGGTTGCAAAGAACGTTCATAAAGCTTAAGAAATTAATATTTTCTAATAAAATAAACTTAGAAATTTTTTATTAATAATTTAAAGGTTCCAGAAACTTTCGGATCAATTTTTGGTGTTATAAAGAATTTGGCGTGGTAAAAGTCCGAAGTTATCCATATTTAATTAACATAGTCTGGCACAAGGCGACAATAGTGGGGGGTAGCAAGTTCCAAATTTATATGTAAACATATGAATTATCTATCAAGCCTCATTCAACTAAAACATATTTCTGTTAAACGATTGATCCGTCAGTTATTTTGGCCAGAGTTTTGTCACTGACAGACCACGATGGTAGACAGAAAAGCGTTGATGAGTTAATATAAACCAACCGTAATTACTAGTGAGAGAATGGAAGTAAAATAGCTGTTCTATCTATTTTCAGCCTTGACATATGGAGGTTTGTCATGCTTGTATTTCTTAAGTAGAGTGAGATATTGTATTTGTCGCTCATTATTTGAATTTAAGTCAGCAGTACTAGTCAAGAAATAAACGTTGGCTTGCTTGGATGGTTAATATTGTTTTTAACCCGCAAATCCATTCAGTTTTTGGTTGATGTGATTACACTTCAAAACGAAAGCAGAAACAATAAATTTTATAGTTTTCTATCAATTTCCTGTAACATCCAATTGAAAATTCAAATATTGAATAAAAATTAAGCTTCGGAACTGATAAAAAGGCACATTTGCATTAGATAATGCACATAAAATAATTCTTTTAAATTCGGAATGTTTGGGTAGCAAGTGTTCTTGCAAACATGTTTTATTAAAAAGAATAGACATTCTATGTCTATTAAATTTGTTGAGCTTTTTTTTCTAGTGTGCGAATAACGTTTTGCAAATGTGACTGTTGTTTATGTAAAAAATACCGTGTAGTTCAGGTTTTTGACTTACGAGTCATCATTGGTGTGAGATAGAAAAGAAAGGAAAATTAAGTGTTATTTTAAGCAATATATTTTGTAAAAGTGTCGTTATTTTTTAAAAGTTGAATCGGAACGCAGCAACCCATGCGGTAGAAACGTGTAAGAACAACGTGTAATAACGTGAAATTTATTTTGTATTCAAGAATACATCTTCTTAGTTTATTTTATTTTTTTTTTTTAGGAATACTTGCTTAAGTTGGGTGCAAATACTTGTGGTGATGGTTAATGGGTTGTCTGATGGCATTAATTATTTTAGTAACGCTAGTTTTAATTCCTGATGACTGACGATACCAGACTGGGTGTTGGAAGTTGTTAAAATGAATGATTCTGGGATTCAATCTTTATTTTTTCCGACACCAGAAACATTTTGTTTGATTGTTCAGAAAATAAAATAACAAAAGCTGAGAGGGGTATGTGCAAAAAGTAGATAAAGTCAGTATGTGATCATGAGAAAATCCGAAACCTTGCCGACATATACAGAGTGCGATGGATAAATTGTCGTCTAAATTACGTAATAATGAAAATAATACTGACATCTTGTTTTAAGACATTTACCAAAATTACACAAAAATATCTTGAAATACTAAAGAGTAAATTTATTTAATAAAATCATCATTGGCTTCAATCACGGCTTCCAGACGACTTCAGAATCTCCTGTAACTCTTCTGGACGGTCTCCTTGTTTAAGTTGGTGAATGCTGCCATAATCCTTGCCTTCAGTTCATCTTTGGTGTTACAATGTAAAGTTTTGTTGATCTCTCGCTCAACTAAACCCCACGCAAAGGGGTCGGAGTCTGGTAGCCATATGTAGCCTGACAGCTATGAATGGTTCTCCTGCTTATGTGGTATGGTGCAAGGTTATGTTGCCAGACATAAGATTTTCCAGCAGCAACCCTCTTGACCCAGGGCAGCACTACCTGCTCAAATCACTTGATGTAGACCTCCATGGTGAATTTGAGGTCCCGTAGGAAGATGAATGGAGGTATAACGTTGCCATCACTAGTGATCACTCCAGATACCCCCGTAATCACCATTAGACTCATCAAACTCTTTCCGAATTCTCTGCACTGTCCTCAGATTGACACCCAAACACACTGAAATGTTGGTATTGAAGCTCCCAGCGCGAATGACAAGTAGTACATTTTTGGTGCAGGGAATTGTGCCATTGTGCTCTTTTTCTTACAGACGATTCCCAACTAAACCTACTATACTGTACAGTCGACAAAATCAAAAACAAACAACGCGCATGGGCGAAATTTAAAAAAATATAAGATGGCGACAATTTACCCATCGCAATATATATATATATATATATATATATATATATATATATATATTGCATTATATATCGCCCAATATCCGTTTATCCGTGTACTTGCAAATAACTACGAACAGCTCAAGAAGAATTTCAAGAATGACAAAGAAGAGATTATTGAAACAGCAGAATGGCATAAGAAATTTATATTTTATTTAACACGAGTTTTCCACATTTTAGAAGAAACTGGAAGATTTCCAAAACCAAAGTTTCAAATGAATACCTGATTTAAGTAATACAAAATGGCATTCTAGAACAATACTAGCTATTTTGGACAAAACAATAATTTTATATTATGCAATTATTATACTAAATATTCCACATTCCTTTTTTTTATATAATTATTCTTACTTATAGATGTAAGTTTCTAATTGTACATGCAAGCTTGCAATTTTTGTTTATTTATTAAGTTTGTATGTTATGCTATAGCTATAAACTGTTAAATGCATTAAGAACACAGAGTACTATCCAATGACATCATTAGCAAATTGAAAAATAAAGCTTCTTTAAGATTTTGATTTTTACCCTTATTGCGTATATGGTAAAATCGAATTTTCGATTTGGCGTGACATTTTCAAGAGCTAAAACAAATTAATGTCTTTTTCATTATTTTTGAACAAAAGTATTTTATCGATTTATGGCAAAGGGCCATAGGGTTACGAAAAATCATAATCCTTCGGTTGAGCCCTCTGGGGAGGAAGTGTCGGTTTGTAAACAGTGACTATTACGGCTAATAATGTAAGACTTTTCGGTAAATCGAATCGAGTTCTCTCAGTCACTGTGTGTTTATCTAAAAATAAATACGCTTAAATTCACCTTCATCCCTGCCGTGCCAATTCAGTCGGGTTTCGATCCTAGCTAGAGGCAACCGGACGTCTAGCCACATTATGAGCTGTGATACAGCGAAACAGTTTGTTTGTGGATGACAATAAATATATATATATATATATATATATATATATATATATATATATATATATATATATATGAAGGATGTATAATAGTATCCGAAACAAAAGTAAACATGATTAGACAAAAATAGATAATTTATTAACGACGCATTTCTCCGACAGCGTCTGCTCTCTTTGGCTTTCTCAGGTTAGAATGAAAGACAAAACTGTATGTGAGTCAAAATACCTTGGGATCTCTGAGTATAAGTTTTGACCAGAAATCAAATTAGATTACTTTATCACAACCCAATGTCCAGACTCAAGAAAATGTCTTTACGTCTGTTTGATTGTTTGTTTTATCTATATTAGAGCCGTTTGGTGATATATATATATATATATATATATATATATCAAGAGAGGGGAATAGATTGAGATATTTTTATGAATATCATTAAACTTATGCTGTTATATCAACTTCACTCATACAAGAATTATTCTAACAGTACTACATCCTTTATATTATTATGTTTGTCCCCAACGTCAGAAATGGTTGTTGGTGGTATGTCAGTGGAGGTTTTACCTTTCCGCCAAGAAGCGTGAGCTATGAGGGCAGTTAGACAGTGGGTAACGCACTTCACTAGTGGCCAGAACGATGTCTGTGAAAAGTCACTTTTATGAGCGCGGCATGTAGGCTCTTGTTCATCAATGGCAAAAGTGCAAAACCAGTTGTGATGGCTATATGGAAAAATAGGTTTTTTGCCTTGTTTGTAGCACATTAACTTAATTAGAAACAGGAATAATTTTCATTTCAACAAATATTTTTTCTGCTTATGTCTGAGAAATATGCCGGATTATCCATTTGAACGGACCAACGGAGGTCACCTAGTAAAAATTCTGCTATACACACATAATATCCTGATGATGCAAATTTAAAATCTTTAAAGCATTAACCATATACCAGGTAGGTTATCTTGGATTTGTGAAAGGCAGGAGACGGAGCTTCTTTTGGCCTGCCAACTTTTAAGTTCCCTAGAGCTCCAAATAATGACTTAAATTGTTTGAAACATTTCAAGTTTATTCTTTTAACTTTTATTTTAAATTTTCATTTATTTATTTATTTTGCAAAAAACAACAGTAAAAACAATAGTTTGAAAAGTAAACCAAATGCTTCAAGGCAAAGATTTCATGCTGAATGTACTTTGACAATTTTGTATACTGATGACCTAAAGTACCCGTAATAGAAGGATTTATGCAATTTTCTAAAATTATAAAATTCCTCTCGTTAGCAAAAATATGACGTCAGCAATTCTGAAACAAAAAGGAGTATTCATTATATTCACCATTTCCTTTAGAATAATTCAACTTTTTTTTTTTTTTTTTTTTTTTTCATGGCATTTTATTTTTAGTAACATATCTGGAGTTTCAAATCAATACCCCAACTCCAAAAGGAGCAGTAACAATTTAAGTTGTGCGCGAGCAAAAAGTACCCCTACCCATGTCTGGGATAGGATTAAGAATATTAGAAACTGAAATTAAACAAATATTTCTCATATGAAATTCTTTGATAAACGACTCAGCCAGAATTTATCCCATACACTTCATAAAAAGTGAGCAAGATTTAGTCTTTATAGAACGTAACATTCCATGGTCTTGGGGTTGGGTAAAGGATGTACATTTTAGTACTACGTATGCTGTATACACTTTATTTTTTACAGTTGTTAAGCTCTATGATAGGATGAATATTGGTCCAAATATAAGAATAATTTTAAAGCGTTCCCGTTGGCGTGCAACGTGCTTGCAAATAAATACAATGTCATCATTTAACGGGAAAATCGGTGTTTTATCTGTCTATAATTCTAGCTTCTGATGCTATTTGCTTAAAGAAATGTTAATGTTTTTGACTTGCAAATTTTAAAATGAATTTATTTCCAAGTCCTGCTTTTGCAACTACCCTCAGACACTGTCACTATATATATATATATATGTAGTATGCGAGTAACGCTAGGCAATACCATAAGTCTGAATCTGATGTAACGTTTGATCTAAGAAGAGTTGTGTGGTTACCTCAATATGTACTGGATTTACCAAGAGATGCCAAAGTAAGCTTTGTACTAGCATAGCACATGTAAGTCGAAGAAAAAATAATGACATAATCGAGATGTTACATTCCACACCACTTCAAATAGAAGGCTAGGAAGGAAACCCTCATGAATACTCGAAAGAGCGATAAAATCTACTGGACTTGAGAAACCTGTTTTCCTAAATTAGTGTTTTAAGAAAAAGATTTTATAAATTTCAACAGTACTGGCTGCTCGGTCAGTGACTGCCAAATATTTCCTTGTAGGGAAATGGCTAATATTATCATATATATATATATATATATATATATATATATATATATATATATATATATATATATGAAATATATATATTGTCATCCACAGTTTCGTTGTATCACAGCTCATCAGTGTGGCTAGAAGTCCGGCTGCCTCTAACTAGGATCGAAACCCGGCTGAATTGTCGTCAGTCAGAAAATCTACCGGCAAAGATGAAGGTGAATTTAAGCGTATTTATTTTTAGATAAACACACCAGTGAATGAGAGAACTTGATTCGTTTTATCGAAGAGTCTTGCATTAGTAGCACTAATAGTCACTGTTTACAAACTCACACTTTCTCCCCGGAGAGCTCAACCGAAATAATTAACGAAACAATATATAGTCTTTTCTATATATCAAGAACAATATTTGGAAAATGTATGACAAAGTGGAAAAAGTTTTCTTGTGACGCGTTTCGTGCTTTAGAACTTCATCGAACTAAATTTATTAATCCCACAGCGCCAGTCCTACTTACCAAAAGTGACTCACTTGGCACTCGAATTCGTTTCCTCGTCCGCCATTGTATTCGGGAAAGTCGACCCGTTCCACGCATTCCGAGTTCGAGAGCAGGTCGAGGCCGTGAACGGCTTCCGGGCCTCCAATCTTTCGTTTTGCCGGATGGAATTGCGGCGATCGAACGCCAGATAACCCGAGGGAAACTTCGGTGGGAACCAGCTACTAGATGGCTCGATTGATCTTTCGCTCCAACACTCGGTTCCAACGATCGATTTGCACGTCAGAGGCACTTCGAACTTCCACTAGAGTTTTAACATGGCTCCATCCCAAGAAATTTAGTCCCATGAAGTCCTAAAGCACCAAACGCGCCACAAGAAAACTTTTCCACTTTTTCATACATTTTACCCAATATATATATTGCCTTCAGTTCATCTTTGGTGTTACAAGGAGTTTTGTTGGTCTCACGCTCAACTGTGCCCTACACATAATAATCAAGGTAGGTTGCAGTCTGGGGAGTTAGGTGGCCAGATATAAAGGGTAATGTGGTCGCAGAATTGTCTGATAGCCATGACTGGGTTTTCCTGCTTGTGTGGCATGGTGCAGAGTCCTGTTTCCAGACATAGGAATTTCCAGCGGCCACCTTCTTGACCCAGAACAGCACTATCTCCTCAAGGCACTTGATATAGGCCACTGTGTTGAGTTTGAGGACCTTGCCAACAAATTCGGGAGTTCTTTTCTTATCAGAATCATCAGAGTGAGTTTTCCCGAGCTGCCGTACCTTCATAATCACCATTAGACTCATTCATCTCTTTCCGCATCCCTTGCATTGTCCTTAGATTGACACCCAAACACCCTGAAATGTTCGTATTGGAACTTTCGGCGCGAATGCCATGCAGTACAGCATGCTGTTTCTAAATTTTGGACGTAAAGAATTGAATCATGGTGCTCTTTATCTCACAGACGGTGACCAACTGACAAAATCGAAAACAAACAACGCGAAATAAAAAAAATATAATATGGCGACAAATTACCCATCGCATATATATATATATATATATATATATATATATATATATATATATATATATACTCACATACACACATAGTGCACACATAGTGCCACGCAAAAGTTTACAACACACAACAAAATTTTTTTGAGTATTTCTAATACAGTTACATTAATTAAACTTTTACTGCTCGCAGAACATATATTTAGGTATTCAGTCAGTCAGATTTAAAAAAAAACAAAACTTTTTAAAATTATCACACGAAGAAAAACAAAAAGTTTACAACATTTTTTTTCTATTTACAACAGCTTTTTTTTTTTTTTAATAAAAGTCCCCAAGTTCCGAACGTTCCAGATTAATTTTATGATTACTTTTAGGAATGATTAAAAGTATTTCGTCATTCTTTTTCTGTCTACCATCCTTTAAACATTGACAAAATGGGGAAAAGCAAAAGAATTGATCAAGACATCCGTAAACGTATTGTTGACCTTTATACAAATAGACTTCGTTATAGGATGGTATCTGTATCTAGTCAGTTAAATGTGCCATTGAGTTCAGTTGGTACGATAGTTCGTCACTGGAAGACGTGTTATTCTATTTGTCCCCACCAAAAAAAAAAAAAAAAAGCTCTAGTCGTCCGAGAAAGCTAACGGAACGTCCGGCAAGATTATTGACGAGAATAGTTGGCAACGAGGCCCGAGTTACGCTTAAAGAACTTCAGGGAGGACGAAGTAAGTGGAGTAAAAGTGGGTACGGATAAAATTAGTCGTTCACTTCATGGATATATTTTTTCGAGGACTCCAAGGAAAAAAAAAACACTTCTTAAGCGAATACATGTTTTTGCTAGACTGGACTTTGCAAACGGATATTTTGGGAAAATGTACTTTGGTTAGACGAAACGAAAATTGAACTTTTCGGCAGAAATGCTGTGGCAAAGGGCTGAAGAAAGGTACTGAATATTCGCCAAAGAATACTATCCCAAGAATAAAATTTAGTAAAATTTGATCTGAGATTGCTTTAGTGCCCAAGGTATAGGGAACATTAAAATAATAGAAGGGAGGTTATTTGCTATGCATGATACACGCTTAGGCGATCATGTATCTTTCGATACATGACTGACAAGGCAAATTTTTTTTCCCGCAATAGGTTGCCATTTCTTTCTGCGGTAGACCAGTTGCTATAAAACATAGCTGGGGTGGGGGAGAAAAAGATCTATACCTTTTCCCAAGGCTATTAGCACGTAAGTGAACGTAATGGATCCCACTGGAATTCGAACTCGGCTTTCCGATTCCTTAATCCGAGCCGGTATCCATTACTCCACCGTACTAATTCTTATCTTATTTATCATACTACAACATTTCTCCCGAAGATTAACTTTTCTCTTCTCTGAGCGAAATTATTCACTAATATATAAACTTATAGCTTTGTTTCATATTGAGCACTATATTTATAACACCTGAAGAAGAAATATATTTATATTTGTACGTACGTGCAAGTATATGTGCGTGTATATAGTTTTTTTAATCCACACACACACATATATATATATATATATATATATATATATATATATATATATATATATATATATATATATATGGTGTCCGTAAAGTTCATGTGCACTTCAAAAAATTCATAACTTTATTTGTATTTGCGATAGAAATAATCTGTAAAAAAATGTTATAATACAATGTTCCAACAAGATCGAGCTCCTTATCACTTTGCTCTGCGTGTTAGAGAGTTTCTAAATCAGGAATTTCCTAACAGATGGATCGGAAGGGGTGGACCATTTTATTGGCCTCCACGTTCGCCAGATTTGACTATTAGATTTTTTTATGGGGACGTGTGAAAACAATTGTGTATGCAACCAAACTTAGTTCATTAGAATATTTGAAAGCTAAAATAACTAATGTGATTTCAGGAATTACTGTAAATCAGTTGGCAAATGTTTTCCGTGAACTGCAAAATCTTATTACCCTCTGTATTGCTAATGACGGAGGACATGTAGAAACTTAAATAAAATTTCAATAAAACTTTAAAAAATATAGATTTACTTCTTTCTAATACTTTTTACAAATTACTTCTATTGCAAATACAAATAAAGTTATAATTTTTTTAAAGTGCACACGAATTTATGGACACCCTATATCTCTATCTATAAAAGGCAGGATGTGTGTGTGTGTGTAACGAATGCACGGCCGCAATTTTCGACGGATTTGCACCAAAATTTACATGTACATGCTCCAAGTTAGCGGGAAGTCCAAGACCAACTTTGCATTTCCCAACTTCCATCGATAGTGGAAATAATCGATTTTTTCGTGCTTCTACGGCAATTTTCATGTAGTTTGTGGCCATTTTGTGCTGGTCAGAGTGAGAGCCTATAGCTGGCTGCCACGAATAGTCAGGAAGATTCTATTGGCCAGCGTGAGAGCCAACAGCTCACTGACACTAATGTTAACTAGCATGCAAGCATGCAAAAAATCGATAGCTGCATTCGTCACAAGTGGGAAAAATTTAAATCTGCATGACACTTTACTCCAATTGGCTCATTCGCTTGCTTAAACTCAACGTTGATTCTGATTCCTCAAAACTGGGTTGTATGTGAAAAAGTATTTGTTGTTAACATTCTTTTTTCATTCGGTTTTTCCAGTTACGAATCCTTTTCTAAAGCTGATCGTTTTGAATTCATTTTGTTTAGTTCTTTTTTCGTAACAGATTTAATGTTTAGTATAGAGCTTAGAAAAATTCGCAGTGTGAGATAGGCAAGAAGTAAGGCATGTAGCAACATCATCACGGCAAAGGGCACTCCTTTAAAAGCAAGGAAGGGCAAAAATATATTTTAAGTCAGGTGATAGCGATTGCTGTATGAGTCGTACGATTTTTGAATCAAGCACGGGCAACGCCGGGCCATGCTATATATATATATATATATATATATATATATATATATATATATATATATGAGAGAATTAATTTAAGTAAAAGTTTTGTCACTTAGCTGATTGATGTTATCTTCAGCATCTCGACTTCAGAGCTTCGTACACTGACCCGTCCGTCCACTCGTCAGGAAGTATTTAACAGAAATTCAAGTCCCTGAAGATAGTTGTTAATGGCCAACCCTCCGAGGCCCAGGTGGTCAATGCAGGCGTCTCCCAGAGGTCACTCTACGGAACAACCCTCTTTTTTGTTTTACATAAATGACTTGCCTAAGACTATTCTCAGATAATTTTAAAACACCTATGCCGATAATACAGCCATATACCGGTGAATCTCTAAAATTGATGATCAGATATTGGCATCTGATAGCACAAACTACCTAGTGGGGAAAAAAAACTGGCTGGTTACATTTAATGCCTCGAAAACCAAACTTGTTACATTCCATCATCGTTGAACGGATCTCAAACTGCCACCAGTCACGATGAACGGATGTTCTTTCGGAGACGCACCGTGCCTTGAGGGACAATTAGGCCTTAAACTCACACCTGACCTCAATTGGAACTCATACATACGAACAATCGATAAAGATGCAGGTAAAATGGTCGGCGCCTTTACCGCTCCACTAAGTATCTGACTCCTCCTGATATCCTCTACGTTTATAGGAGTCGGATCAGGCCAAAAATGGAGTACTGTTGTCATATTTGAGGGGCAGCTGCCCAGACCGCACTCTCCAGCCTCGATAGAATCTAAAAGCGTCTCCGAGTCCTTATCGGTGACGAATTATTTTCCACCCACCAACCTCTCTCTCACAGGTGGGATGTAGCAAGCCACTCGCTGCTCTCTCGCTACTTTTACGGTAAGTGCTCGGACGAACTACATTCCTTGGTTCTGAGAGACAGAGAGAGACTTAATTCTTTTTCCGAAGATTGTGTTGTCGCCAGAATATAGAGAAATATTCACAATTAAAATTCCGCATTTGAAACTTGTCTTAATCAATTTGAATATCAATTATCCTCGATAGAAGAATCAGCTAAGAGTGTCCCCAGAAGCACTTTTAGAATAGTACTAGATTGGCAATAAAGTTTCCTCATTTTATTTATTGAAATTGCTGCATGTAACCGTAAGTTCTATTCTAATAGTTTCTTCTCTCTCGTACTTCTCGCCACGTTAATCATCTTCTGTCTTCTTGAATCTTTTTCTTTTATTGTCCTCTGTTTTTTTTTCATTCTCAGTAGCTCTTTGCATCTTAGTGGCTTTATCACCTTGCTTGGGATGAAATAATAAAAAAAATGATGCTTATTTGAATATTCCAAATATTCTAGCCGTAAGAAATAAAACTCAAACAGTTCGTATTGTTGTTATTATTATTACTATTATTATTAATAATAATAATAATAATAATAATAATACTATTATTATAATTTTCAATAGGCATTTTTAAAACGAGTGTGGCTTTGTGTTATGAAAGGTAAAACTGGGTATATATCTACTTGAAACCGGTTTCTGGGCGTTTGCTTGACAGCAACGTTTTGAAAGCTAGTCTTGCACATCATTGGCTTAGGTCGTTTGATTTTCAATGAATGTTCGACTATTGTAGTTTCGTAATATGTTAAGCCTAGAAACGGGCGCTTGCTGTAAAGCGTTATTTAATATATTAGTCTCTCAAACCTTTGTGAGGCCGATTTTCGTCGAGTGCTCTACTGTTTGGATCATGTGCTGTATTAGGTAAAGCTTAGTAAACATCTGTCTCAGGTCAGTTCATGAGAGCCTGCCGTAGTTAGTTCCATCCTCACCAAATAATTCACTAATGTGGCTTTGTACTAGAGTTAGTGGAATTTAGAAAAATCAGTTTGAAAATAAGATCAATAATAACCATAAACATAGAATAAAACAAAAACGCTGAATGGCTAAAGAAAGAACCAATCCCTGCCTCTGTAAGGGTCACTTGACCCTGGTTACATAAGCGCCAAATTCAATAACCTATCCTCTTTTTTTCTTCCACATCGTTACTCAGGCAGCAAGAAACAGGCTGCTCCCTTCATGACAAGCCCCGATCAGTGGCATCAGATCACAGAAGAACGAAGCCGGCAACCGTAAGAGAAATTACTATTATCTAGAAAAGTTAGCCAAGAACTGAAAGGGAACCATTCTTCAAAAAGCCGTGTTGGCAAGATACACAGAAACCGTTTCTCCTAAGCTAAGTCAGCAGACGCACATTATCAGTAAACACTTCTTTCTTTTTCTTGGTTTCTCTATTTAGATATTAAATATATTTTAATGGTATAGGTTGTTCTTCCGCTTCAAAAGCTGTCGCATGCTTTGAGCGCACGTGGCTTAGCACTAACTCTCCATACGAAGCTGTATTTTGGCGATATAATTACCACAGAGTGTGTTTAAGCAAACATCTGCTTAGGGTTGGTTCTTTTTAGGTCCGTGCATATGCTTTCTCTAATGATTTGTTGAATATTATCCTAATTTTTACTATTTTGACACGGTGCCGTTGCTAACAGCTGTTGCACAAGTAGATCAGACCGTGTCGTTTTTTTTTGTAGGAAATCGATCGTCGCATTTTTAAACTGTATCATAAAAGAATGCGATTTTTATTTAGTAATTGTATTTCAGTGCACAAAAGATTTCTAAAAATGCAGACACGACTTTTAATTTTTAAATATGTTAATATGATTTATTCACCCTCCCACAGAGACGCAATATGGTACAAAGTCTTTTTAACATGGGGACCTACATATATTTGTATACGAATAAATTAAAAATGCTCAGTTCTATCAGCACTGTGCAATGGGGAGGTCATGCATGGAATAAAGATCTCGAGAAGATAGGCTTATACTAATAACTGATCTCTTGTCAGAAATGATAAAAATTTTAGCAAAATTTCCAAATAAGTGTCTATATGAAACACGCTATGTGTATTTATATTTTTTATCAATAAATGTTAACCGTTGAGTTATCCCCCTTGTACTGGCAACGCCAGATGGCAGTGTCCTTGTTATAAAATCTATCGTACTTTTTCAAGATTTTTAAAAACTAGGAGGTGAAAAGACCGACTCCGTGAAAGAGAAAAGTAAAAAACAATATTGGAAAAAATATATTTAAATATTCGCATTTGAAAATGTAATAATAGTAAAAACTTGACAAATTGTATTTTTTAACAGTATGGGTAAAGTATTTTCATTAATTTTTGGTCATTTTTTAATTTTAACTGTCTTGTGAAAATATGCATATATGCCGTATTATTGGGAACCTCGAGTCGGTGTAATGGTTAGCAAGCTTGTCTCCTAAAACAATTACGACTGAGTAGTGAGTTCGATCCTCAGTGGATGACCCATACTTTCGGCCTTGTGTCATATCTAAGCTACGCTTGGAAAATCACTATATCCCGTATTATATCTGAGTTGTTATTCATTACTGTCATAAAAATAAAAGTAGTAATGTTAAATTCAGTATTAAGATCACAGAACTTAACGTTATACAGTTTGATATTTCATTTTGGGCGCCTGGTTAATAAAATCCATTGTTATTCCCTTACCGACGAGAAGTAAAACTTTAAAGTAAAAAGTATTTAAAAAAAATTATTTCACCTAAACAGTTATGTACTTATAATATCCGTCATATTTATGATATGCCAAAGACATCCGTCCTGGGTAAGACGATAAACTACATCCGGCAGCAAGGCCTCTGATCAGGAGGTTTTGAGGAGCGTGGAACCACCTCTTAATTGCTGGTTTTCCCAGGTCTACTCTGACCCGGGTGGTAGCACCTGTTAGGGTCCCAGCTATGGGCAAATAGTTAACCCATCCAAACTGGTGTCAAAACACTATGAAAGTGTAAATATAGGTTTTAATACCAGCAGTACATTTTTTCAAAAGTTTATTACCACCAATGAATTTTTGAAGATAAAATTATTACCAGTAATATATTATTACCAGCAATACGTTTTTGAAGAAAAAATATTAGCAGAAATACATTTTTTGAAAAAATATTACCAGCAATAAAAATCTTGTCGGCATTAAATAACCCAATGAGATTGGTATGTCGTAAAACAAACCAAACCAAAGATATCAGGTCCCATTTTTTACCATTAAAGACAATATATATTTTTGCTCGTCATTTGGGTTTCCTAATTTTTTCCAACTGCAAATTTATCCCCGGTTCGGAGTAAAAATTCTCCTTTTCTTTTGTGACTTTAAAAAAAATCGCCTAAGTCTGGAATTGAGGCATAAGAATATTCTGTATGCGCAGGGACAAATAGCTATTAATGGAATATTGTGTTGCTCAAATCAACCAAAGAGAAGTACCTGCTTGCCGAGAAAATCAGCATTCAAGCTCCTTTTTTATATTTGGGCTCGAACCATAACGGGTAGAAAACACGTAACCATTTCTATTATTAGACAAATTATGAAGAAACTCTGCCACTGAACCATCAATCTAACGTTGCAGATGATGGGTTGATACTAAATTATCAATAGGAAGATATCAATTAAAATCAGCGAATCTCCTCTTTTTGCGAAATGTATCACCTCACTTGACACTTGAAGCAATAGAAATGTGGTTCTACAGAAGGATGCTGAGAATACCATCAACTGGACATGTGAGCAACGGCACAGTTTTAGAGAAAATGGAAACAACGAGAACACATAAATTTGATACTCACAGGATAGATTGAAGGCAAGAGGGAGAGAGGAAAACAATGAATAACCTACCTAGCTAGCTTGAGTAAATAGATGGAGGAGCAAGTTTTAGGAGAAATAACAAAACCACTAAATTTATTAAGAACTACAAAGGATAGGTGATTTTGGAGAGCCATGATCACCAGCATCTTAAAGTGATACGATAATAATAATAAGAAGAAGAATACAGTTTGTTTTGCCTTTCAGAAACGAAGCAAAATATTAAGAAACAGGAGAATTTCGTCGACAAAATGAGTTAGTGCTCAACGATTATGTCAATGAATGCTGGACAATTTCCTCACAAATGAGGAGGCGATTGAAGCAACCAAGATGCAGTTCTACAGAAGGATTCTGAGAATACTATGGACATAAAATGTTAGCACCGAGAAAGTTTTAAGGAAAATGTAATCAAAAAGGGTACTTTTGTTTCGGATCAGAAAAAGGTAGATGGAATTTCTAGGACACAATGAGGAAAGTGGCATTGGAGAATTTGACACTCACAGAGCTTATTGAAGAGAAAAGAGACACAGTAGCTAATAACCAACGTAATCAGTTTGTGTAAATGGATGGCAGTACATAGACTTGGCGGGAGAGTAAAGGTATAAACAGTCCTTTGTGGTATAAGGGATAGAAAGTTGAGGAAACCATGATTGCCCTGATTGGGCACAGCACGTAAAAGAATACATCTGCTTAAGGAGGAAAAGAAAAAGCTATCGTCCATTATCCACAAAAAGACTTAGATGTGCCCAAATGATTCATAAATCAGTCTTTGAAATAAATAATTGTAACGAACAGGTCATCTGTCATATATAATAGTCATTGTCATATTTAGGTTGACAAACATGGCTGTCGAGCAACATGAAGCATTTTGACATTTCCCGTGTAGAAATATGTCGACTGAGCTTCTTTTCTTATCACTGTTATTTTAATATATTTATTGATTATACGTTAATTTTATAGATACAAATATTTAAGTGAATGCTTTGTTGATAATAAACAGTATTAGCAACATTTACAGACCTGAATGTCTGAGAAATTTCATAGAAAATATGTGTTAATCACTGTTAATATAAGAAATAAGAAAGAATTTCAAGTTTTATTGTAATTTATTACTTAATATTACTTTTTTGTCTGTCGCTGAAATTTAAATATTTTTCTTTTTTATTCCCTTTGTTTATTACCACATTAAGTGCATACAAGTCTAATTCTTGTATGTTCCGTTTAATTTCAGGACGTTGGTGTTCATGGTTCTCCACAATTTCCTGGACTTTGTAACTCTTAGTAAGTTTGTTTTTGCTATCTCTCCTAATCCCTGTACTGCCAACCATTTACACAGGCATGTTAGGTAGGTTATTCGCTGCTTCCCATATTCCGCTTGCTTCCTGTGAGAGTCATATTCTCCAAACCCCCTTTTCTCATTATGTGCTCTTGAAATTTCAACTTTCTCTTTCTGATTCGAAGAAAAGTATGTGTCCTTTTCGTTTCCATTATGAAAATTTTGAAAACATTTAGTATATGTGTACTTTATGAGTACCTAAACTAATAATACATATTAACAGTTAAAAAAAAACACTTTATCTAATATATATAAATTTGTATGTGTGTCAAATCAAAACATGAAAATGAATTGAATATATTAAGTCAGTTGTCTGCCTATGTGCATACCTATATTTCAGAACCCAAAATAAATATGGGGTTATCGCTTGTGCAATCCAATATATGTCTTATGTCTTGACTAACTTAGCGGTCCTTGTTTAGTGATGATAACTAATTTGCATATTACTCTTTAAAAATCAAATTTAAAAAATAAGTGTTTTGTTATTCATTTTCAACATTGCCTTCTGTGATCTTTATTAATATTTGATTGTTTTATTGATGGCTTTTATAATTAATCATTTTATATTTTACAAAGATAATGAGTTTGTTTTCGTAATGAAAATATATCAGGATTAGCCAAACAGCAGCTCGTGAACCACATTGACATTGTGAAAATATTTAAGCAAGACCATTTTCCTCATTACAGTTAGTACAAAAGATGAATAAATAAAAAAAGCTTTATTATTTATCTATTAGTTAATTTATTTCTACAAAAACAAAAATCTAAAAACTCCAATTATATTCTTCATCAGTCGAAACTTCCTTAAGGATGTTATACATGTCGCTAAACCCATTCAGAAATAGCTAAATTGTCAGCTGTATGCAACCCCTTTCTGAAATAAATGGTTAAAAATAACTTTGAGCGAATGAGGTCTTCTGATATTGTGGACTGGCATTACAAAGTCACAAAGAACTGTACCAAATAACAGAAATCGTATCACTTGAAGACTTTCAACAGCAGCAACAACTAAAATGGATAGCACATGTAAGTTGAAGAGAAAATAATGACATAATCAAGATGTTGAAGTTCTACACTATCAAACAAAAGGTTATGAAAAAAAACCCTTCCCCATCAATACTGGACAGAGCGATAACAGTTACTGGATTTGAGAAGCCTATTTTTCTGAAAAATTGTTTTAATAGAAAAACTGTATAAATTTAAACCGAAATTAGCACTGGCTGCTCGGTCAGTGAATTCCGAACGTTTCCTCACAAGGAAACGGCTGCTGTAACCATTACCATTATTGTTAATTATTATTACATTTTTAATTAAATATTTAATTCTTTGGAATTTGATTTTATGTTAATTATCGAAATGCAAATTAGTCGTTTCCGAAGTTCATTACCATATTAAATATGCACAATATATTTGAAACAATCATCAGTTAATATTTTGAAAATATTTGATATATACGTGTACTTTGTGACTTCTTTTATGTGATAAGTTCTTTCAGGGTGTAGGCGATCGTGGCCCTCCACATCTTCCTATCTTTTGTTGTTCTGTGTAATTTTTAATCTTTTACCATCCCTCTTTCTTCTTGTTCTGCCATCCATTAATACAAATTCGTTAAGTAGGTAATCATGGCTCTCCACAACTTCCCGTCTTTTGTCAGTTTTGACTCCTTTCCATCCTCATTTGATCTTGTTTTGTCATCCATTCACTCAAATTCGTTCAGTAGATTACTCACTGTTTCCTCTTGCTTGTGAGTGTTAAATTCTTTGAGCCTTCTTTTCTTATTTTATCCCAGGAATTTCATCTGTCTTGTAAGTATAAGTTTCCTGGTTCATTGAAACTAACGCAAATTAATATTTTGAGAAAATACATACAAAAGTAAATCTTATTCCATTCATGTTAATTTTTATATAAACATTTTGTAATAAAATATGTACTTAACAATAAAAAGATGTGCGTAAACTTTGTTTATGTCTTGTGGCTCTCAAACACGTAAATTTTTATGTTTTGTAATTCTGACATGAAACAAGTTTAGTCACCGATGGGTTTTGCCAGACATTTACTCGAAGAAAAAAAAAAACACGATGTGAAAAGGTAGTCTAAAGAATAAAATATATTTTACTTTCTCATAAAAATGGTCACGTGTTACTTGTTGAAAAAGAGCGTCGATAAAGAGAGTGAGTCAATCTTTAAATGATTGGATTCAGAAATGAAGTATTTCGACAAATTTTCATAATCTTATTGTAGCTTTTTTTTTTTTTTTTTCGTCTTTCAGTTTGGCCTATCCTTCGAGCTCAAGTAATATGGGATAACGAAAGCGACTTAGAAAATCCCGATTTCACACTGTCTGCAAAACAGGTGAAGAGTATATCGATCTAAACATTAGAGAGAGACAGAGAGAGATTATAAAGCGATAGAAATGATCAAAAGTAATTGTTTTTATTTACTAGCAATGATACGCTGCATTCCAAGGGCCCAGTCTCTTTTTTTATTCCACGACGCTATGCTTTTTTCTTTTTTGTTTTTGTTAAGATTTGCGTATATCAAAAGTGGTTTAATCGGATCGAAATTATTGACCGATCTGTTTGTTTAACGGCATACAAACTACTTATGGGTCATTTAATGCCAAAGTTTAATTTTCTTGTTACTATAAATATGTATCTATATAAAAATATATTGCTGGTATTTTTTCTATAAAAATATATTTTTATACTTTTAGTGTTTTGCTTTTGTTTGGGGGTTCACTATTTGCCCATAGCTAGGATCCTAACAGGTGCTGCCACCCCAGGCCAACAGTAATTAAGAGGTGCTTCCACGCTCCTCAAACCTCCAATCTCCCGATCAGATGCCCTGCTGCCGGATGTAGTTTATCGTCATACCCACAACTAGGATCAAAAGTAGTTATAGAGATTTAAACATTTTCATAGTCATCTATTTTATATACGGCTTACGCCCATATCAAGTTGAAACACCGGTTTCCGTACGATCATAGAAATTAAGCAACGTTGAACCTAGCCAGTACCTGGATGGGTGACCACTTGGCAATACCAGGCGTAGCAAGCTTGGATGTGCGGGTAGTGTAATCAAAATTGTTAATCAGAGAGCCGAATTTCGATTCCAGTTTGGTTCGTTATATTCATTTCCACTGGGAAAGATATGAATCTACTACTTTTCTCCTCCCTATGGGTTAATTAGTAAGACTTGTATCATTAAAACATTATTATCTCAAAAAAAATTCTTACAATCTAAAAATATTTTCTAGCTTAAAATAACTTTCAAAAGGTTGATATGCCGTAGAAAATAAATCAATCAGTAATTTATATTCGGCATACTATAATATTATAATTTAAAATTATTTGCTAAATTTTCAAAGTATACTATCAAAATATACTGTTAAAACTGTAAATGTTGTTTACTTCCTTTTACACCCAAGCTGTGATATAAATGCTTACGGTAGAAAATTTTGAATAATTAACCAATTTAATTATACTAAC